>CAUYQV010069976.1:0-42752 GCA_963574575.1 Galagoides demidoff
GGATAAGTTCAAACCCGCCAGCCCTGGCGTATGTGGCCGGTGCCCTAGCCACTGAGCGTGGTGCGGAGCCCAAAGTATATCTTTTTAAATGCAACATCTTATTACCTTAATATGTCAATCAAGGTTCTCCAGAGAATACAACTAATAGGATATATGTGTGTATATGAAGAAATTTATTTTAAGGATTTAGCTTATGTGATTATGAGAATCCTCAGTTTTTGCCCTTAAGGCCTTTAAATGATTGAATGAAGCCTACTTACATTATAGAGGGTCATCTCTCCATAAATCAGGTCAACTTATTACAGATGTTAATTATATTAACAAAATTTTACCTTCACAAACATACGAGCTTGTATTTGACTAAACAGCTGGGCACTATAGCTGAACCAGGCTGATGCATAAATTTTATTTATTTATTGAGAGACAGTGTCTTGCATTGTCACCCATGCTGACTATAACCTCAAACTCCTGGACTGAGGTGATTGTCCTGCCTCAGCCTCCCAAGTAGCTGGCACTACAGCATATGCCACCATGCCTGGCTCATTTTTAAATTGTTTTGTTGAGATGGGGTCTTCCTATGTTGCCCAGCCTGATCTCAAACTCCTGACCTCAAGCAATCCTTCTGTTTCAGCCTCCTAAGTGCTGGAATTATAATCATGAGCCACTGTGCCCAGTGACATAAATTTAACCATCGTATATACATAGTGCTCTTTTGCAGACAGTGAAATATGAATATAGAGTACTTTCTATTAATAATAGGTCCCCTAATAAGATAATATGCATATTAGCTTGATCAGAGCTAATAAACTAGGTGTACTTTGACCTAATATAATAAGGGTTGGCAAATTATGGTCTGTTATCTATTTTTATAAATAAAGCTGCAGTGGAAAACAGTCATGCTTATTCATTACATATTGCTTATGACTGTTTTTGTTTTGCAGTGGTAGAGTTGAGTAATTCCAACAGAGACCATATGGTCTGCAAAGCCTAAAATACTTACCATCTAGCCTTTTACAGAAAATGTTTGCCAGCCCCTAAGATACATTTAGAGAAGGTGCTTGTCTAGTTTAGTGTTTTCATTCAAGTATGAATGTGTACTGATTAGACATTACAGTAGCAGTGTTTCATTGTTTAAAGCCACAAATTTTATTAGATTAATAGAAATAATTCCTTAATTATTTTTATTGCATAGCCATTCAGATTTTATTTTAGAATTTAGATGATGTGCTAAGTATGGTTTTTGTCAATAAAACATGTGTGACTATTGTTAGGTTTTAAATGAGTATTTGCAAAGCCTTAGGAAAGAAGAAAAAGTACTTTTTCCATAAAATTTATCATTTTAATGCTATTACAATTACAGTTTTCAATGTACATATCTATTTTCCTTCTTTTAAGAGGGTAAAAAGGATATTCTGTGCTCAAGTCATCCCCTATTTGTAAATAATTGATAAAGAAAAACAAGCTATTATTTCTCCAAAAGTTTGGTTGCTTTTATCTGTAAATTTGAATTAGACTATAATTATGTGCTTCCAAACCAAAAAATGAATTTCAACTTTAGGTAGCAGAGGGAGTCTAGGCTCTGGATTCAGACAGTTCTAGGTTTAAATTTAGTGACCTAAAACAGCTATTTTATTTTCTGATGAGTCTGTAGTTTAGCAATTTGGGCTTTGCTCTGCTACATGGTGATTGTTCTGGTCTGTCTGGGGTCACTCTGTGGCTGCAGTTGTCTGGTGTCTCCACTAGGACTGGATGGTTTAAGATGGCCCCACTGATATGTCTGGCACTTGATGTTAGCTGGCATGACTGCATGGCTGGGCTCTTTTTCTGTCATGATCTCTTCTCCTCTAGGGGGTAGTTTGTTCACAACAGTGTGCCAGCAGCATTCCAAGGAGGTTGAAGCGGAAGCATCAAGGTCTCTTGAGACCCAGGATCAGAAGTTCCACAGAGTCAATTCTGCTGCATTCTATTTGTCAAAATAAGTTTCAGGGCCAGCCAGGCTAAATTCAAGGGATGAGGAAGTACATGCCATCTTGTTATGGGAGAAGTGGCAAAGTCACATTGCTGCACAATCCATGATCCATCACCATAAATTATTTCACTTCTTTATGCACCATTTGGAAAATAGAAATAACAGCATGATTTAACTTGAAGAGTTCCTCTTAAAGTTTTAACAGTTATGTAAGTAAATCCCTAAGAAGTATTCCTTAAGTAATTTTGAAATAGAATGCTTATTTTAAATGTTGAGTTTTTAATTATAGACCTAAATATGAGAATAAGCATTCTTCTCATTATTAATTTGGCCATGTATTTTATTTTTTTTTGGTTGGTGCTGGGTTTGAACCCACTACCTCTGGCATATGGGGCTGGCGCCCTACTCCTTTGAGCCACAGGCACTGCCCTGGCCATGTATTTTTAGTGTAGGAGACTTATACTACGTATTAAGACTCAAGGAAAGGAAATTCTGTATGAAAAGCTGGGTGGGAAGAGCTATGCGTTTATGCAGAAATACCCATTTGATAAATAAAAGGAAAAGCAATTAATTTCAAATGTGTTTCTAAAACATACACTTTCCTATAACCCTCTTTTTGTGTGTGTGTTGTGTGTATACAAACACATGGTATATCTTTATATTTCCTATTTTAAAATTTAAAAAATATTAGCTAGAAATGTAAGCCTTATTTCCCGTTTTATTCTTGAAGAATCTTTTAGAGTTCTAGAAATATATTTTTGTTTAATTAATTTTCTTTGCAAAGCCAAGAAAAAGTAGAAAGCCAAAGAAACAAAAATATGTTTTGTTGGTATTCATTGTGGTCAAACCTCATCAGAGGCTGTGTATCTATTTTCCTTTTTACTTTACTGAGAATAAACATAGAATGATTCCTAAAACTGTCCTATTTTGAGATATTTGTCAAACACTGGCCAAAATTTTTATTAAAACTTACTAAAGGTATTATTCTGTTCATGGTATATAAGAGGTGGGAGGCTTGATAATAGACTGCCTTGGTTTTTACTTTTATACTTTTAAAAAGTTTACTCCTGACATTTAGGTATTTTAAGAACTCTAAGTTGAATACATTTTTATAATGTCAAGGAACAAAGTGGTTTTTTTTTCCAAATAGCCAGTTGCTTAACATTTTAAGGGAATATTAAATAAAATCTTACTTAGCCAGCCTGAGAGCACTATTCAAGATCTACGCATATATTTACTTTGAAATTTAATGTTTCTTTTTTTGAGGTCAGGCTAAATAAATATTATTATGAAGCAAATGATACTTATTAAAATTGGAGAGGTGACTCCTTATCTTTTTAATAAACTCTTTTGAGTGCCAAGACAGTTCTAATGTAGGAATAAATACCTGCAGTCAGGAGGGGTAGACAGGCTGGTATTTATGTAGCAGACTAGAATAGAACCAAACTGGGTGGTTAGGGAATCAAAGCAGTGTTTTCTGAACGTTTCTGACTCCAGATCTTTAATTTTTTTTTCAGATGTCATACATGCCCATCTTAGATGCTGAAGGGGTAGATTTTTATTTAAATCGTCATCATCATCTTTTTTTTTTTGTCCTTGATATTTTGTGTTGAAGAATCCAATATGTGTAAAGCAAGATTAAGCCTATTAGTATCTTGGCCAGAGAAATGATAGGCAGGATATAATTTTCCCTTTCCTCTATTTTTTTCTATGGAGTCCAAACTGCATACTTTCAAATCAGACAGGGAAAGGATCAGAGAAATGAATGAAGCATAATTAAATAATGATAAGGAAAAATCATAAAGAGAAGAGAGTCAGTTCAGAGAGAAAGAAGCTCGTTATACAGCTTTTGTTTCCCTGGTTTGTTTTAACATTCTTTTCCTTTTCTGTTACATAAGCTCTAATTTGCTATTATATAAGAGGGCCCTGGGATAAATAACCTTCAGACTAAATGGAATGGGGGAAATATTTCTAACTACGGTCAACCCAGTGAACTGTAGAACAGTTTTTAATTGTGCAGCCTAATCTTCAAAGAATGTTTATGCTTTGTAAGCTTTGCTCTCTGCCCTTCTGAATTATGGTAGAGCTTGTGTTGGGTTTAGTAACAGAGAATGTTGGTAATTATGGGGTACTATAGAAGACTGTAGTACTTCATTAATTAGATATTTTGGGGAAATTTGCTTAAGCGAAAAGGCTGTTTAGTTTTTATTGAGGATATTTTCTTTGTTCCTTGGAGAAAACTTATATTTAGTGGCTGCTATATTCTTTTTCCTGAAGATCCTTATC
This sequence comes from Galagoides demidoff, assembly GCA_963574575.1. Taxonomy (NCBI): domain Eukaryota; kingdom Metazoa; phylum Chordata; class Mammalia; order Primates; family Galagidae; genus Galagoides; species Galagoides demidoff. The sequence continues at coordinate 4,256 of CAUYQV010069976.1, forward strand.
TTGAGGATGTGATTGTTTATGACATTTTATTTTTGGAGCTGCTATTTTTTTTATAATAGTTTGTAGTATAACTTATTGCAAAGTTTATTCAGGTTTTTAGATCTGGTGTGAGTGAGGTATATTATGATATCTATATGTTATCATATAACATATAGGGGGCTAGGTGTTGGCTCACGCCTGTAATCCTAGCACTCTGGGAGACCAAGGCGGGTGGATTTTCTGAGCTCACAGGTTCGAGACCAGCCTGAGCCAGAGCGAGACCTCCTCTCTAAAAATAGCCCGGCATTGTGGTGGGTGCTTGTAGTCCCAGCTACTTGGGAGGCTGAGGCAAGAGAATTGCTTGAGCCCAAGTGTTTGAGGTTGCTGTGAGCTATGAGGCCATGACACTCTACCAAGGATGAGAAAGTGAGACTCTGTCTCGAAAAAAAAAAAGATAATTTATTATTTTTGTAAACATTTCAAGGCAAGTTAAGAGTCAGCTGGTTGTTGCTCAATATAAATTCTTGGAAATGAAAAAAATAGTAGTATGTCAGGATGTATTATTATTATTTTTTAATTCAAAAGTGGCCAAAAGAACTTCAAGAAAAGGCAGTTGCCTTAATCCTTGAGGAAGTCCCTTTTGAAAAATGTTGATGATAAAGCTGGGGAACCCCACATTTTAGATGTGGTTGTCCCTATCTTCTCTTCTGCTCTTCCTCATTATACATCAGTGATACTGGCCTTCTTTCCAACAGGCCAGGCTCCTTCCACTAGTTGTTCCCTCTGCCTGGAATATTGATTCTTTGTCATTCAGATCTTACCATCAAGATCACCTTCTTAGAATAGGCTTTTCTGACTACTCAATCTAACAGGCAAGGCAACCCCCAGTGTTTGAAACTATCACATCTTCTTCCCTCTTACCTGATAGTTTCTGGGTTTCCTTAGCTGTTTACTTTCTGTCTTTCCCTGTTAAAAGTTCAGCAGGGTGTGATGGCTCATGCCTGTAATCACAGCTCTCTGGGAAGCCAAGGCAGATGGATTGCATGAGTGCGGAAGTTCAAGATCAGCCTAAGCAAGGGCAAGACCCTAAAAATGGAAAAAAAGTAGCCAGGCATTGTGTTGGGCACCTATAGTCCCATCTACTTGGGAGGCTGAAGGCAGGAGGATCACTTGAGCCCAAGAGTTTGAGGTTGCTGTGAGCTACCATGATGCCACGGCACTCTACCCAGGGTGAAAGAGTGAGACTCTGTCTCAAAACATCCCCCCCACATCCCAAACCCTGCCAAGTTCCATGGGAAGAATTAGGTTTGTTTGCTGCTGTATCCCCTGCCATGTCTAATGCTAGTAGGTACTTCCTATAAGTTTGCATGTACAAGTGTGAAAGTTCTTGTATTTTTGCTTTAAAGGCCATCTAAATGCCTAATATCGACATTTTAAAAGGTACTTGCATTTATACATTTAACTTTTTTCAGATGATTAGAAAAATGGCAAAAACCTAATAGTAGAAAGAGCACTGGGCAAGAAGTCAAACAACAGGATTGATTCCTCATTATTCCTGTAATCATTCCTTAACTACAGTTGTCTAATGGCAGATGAAGTTCCCTTATTTCCTACTGACTCAATTTCTGCATGTAAAATGAGAAACCGGGTTAACTTTTCATGTAATGATGCTGAGGAGGTCATAGGGGCATTGCTGGAGAGGGATTTATAAGTTAGTCAAGGAATTTTGCCTCTCCTACAGGCAATAGAAAGCCACTGAAGGATTTTAAATGAAGTGAATAGGGCATATGGAAGGTCATATCATCTCTATGGGAATTTTTTGATTTTCTTCTTTTGAACTGCTTTTGTACCTTACCCATAATTATTGTGATATTATATACTGTGTTATAATTGTTATGGCATATTTGCATACATATCTATTTCCCTTAAAGAAAGTGACTAGATTTTATTTGTGCAACTTGATTTTGTTCCTCATGATATATCCAGCACCCAAAATGGAGCTTAGCATGTATCAATTGACTATACATATTAGTATTTTAATGTTGAGTGAAATATTTACATCCTTTTGTTTAGCAAATTTTTATTGAACATATAAATTATCCAGTCTTCTAGTAGTTCTTCAGTACATATAAATAGTTTGTAAAGTGTGAGATGTTTATGCTACTTCTTTTATCTGTATTAGATTTAAAAAAACATCCTGGGGATTATAGACTTTATATTGTGCAAAAGAGATTCGTGAACCCCCTAAAAATATGTTCCCAACCCTAGTTTCTAGCACACAACTCCTAAGACCATTGGGATCTCCAAAGTAATAAGGGTGACTTTTATATGCTAATAAGATGGTGGCTGGGGACCTAGATAGCTTCTGGAGGGCAACTGGTTACCAGAACGCTCAAGGCATGATTAGAGGATTGGTGGGGACTTTTAGCTCACCTCTTAACCTTCAGGGAGGGGAGAGGGGCTGGTGGTCAAGTGATCAACTATCACCAGTGGCCACTGATGTAATCAATCATGCCTGTGTAATGTAGCCTCCATAAAAACTCCCCAAAGGACAGGGTTCAGAGAGCTTCCCGATTGCTGGACACGTGAAGGTGCCTAAAGCTGTGGTCCCCAACCCCTGGCTACAGACCAATACTAGTCCATGGCCTGTTAGAAAACAGGCTGCACAGCAGGAGGTGAGCAGTGGGCACAAGAGCAAAGCTTCATCTGTATTTGCAGCTGCTCCCCATTGCTTGGTTATAGCACTGCCTGAGCTCTGCTTCTTGTCACATCAGCACTGGATTCTTGTAGAGCACAAACCCTACTGGAAACTGCACGTGTGAGGGTTGTAGGTTGAGGCTCCTTATGAAAATCTAATGCCTGGTGATCTGAGATGGAGCTGAGGTGGTAATGCTAGCTGTCAAGAGTGGCTGCAAATACAGATTGTCATTAGCAGAGAGGTTGGACTGCACAGAGACCATAATAAATCAATGCTTGAAAGCTTCTATCAAAACCATCCCCTGCTGCATTCACGAAAACATTGTTTTACATGAAATCGGTCCCTGATACCAAAAGGTTGAGGGCTACTGGCCTAAAGGACGGTAAGCCAGGAGAGGGCAAAGCAGCTCTGTCCCTCTTCCCACATACTTTGCCATATGCATTGCTTTCATCTGGCTGCTCATCTGTGTCCTTTATAACATCCAAATCCATGAACACGAGATGTCTTGTGTGTGTGTGTGTGGGGGGGGGCTGCTCTGATTTCTCTCAGAAATATGGAGTTTTCAGCGTATGAAGTTTTTCACCTAATTGATTAGGTTTATTCTCAAGTATTTTATTCTTTTTAAAGCTGTTGTAAATGGCATTGTTTTCTTAATTTTGCTTTTGGATTATTCCTTGTTAGTGTATAGTAATGCACCTGCTTTTTTATTTTATTAGATTATTAAGGAAATGTTCGATTTCCATAAGTACTAAATTTGACTGTTGATATCTGACATTTCACTTTAACACTTCCTGTTTAATTTTTATTCCTTATTTTTTTCAAGTGGCTTGTGATTATCTTTCAAAAAAAATTTTTTTTTATTGTTGGGAATTCATTGAGGGTACAAGAACCAGGTTTCACTGATTGCATTTGTTAGGTTAAATTCCCTCTTACAATCGTGTCTTGCCCCCAAAAGGTGTGGCACACACCAAGACCCCACCTCTTTCCCTCCTTCCCTCTTTCTGCTATTCCCTTCTCCCCCCCCTTCTTCCTCTCTCTGCTCTCCCCTTCCCCTACCCCCACTGTGTCATTAATTGTCATTTTTTACAGCAATTTTTGTGGAACTATAGATAAGTCAAAAATTCATGTTAGTTTTGAATATGAGTTCCATTGTGGAAGCAATATAGTGCAGATAGTTGAAAATATCAATGAAGTATTTGGGAAGGATGTGGCTAATGACACACAGTGCATTGATGATTTGAGAAGGTCTGTTTTGGTTGGTGACTTTCATCTTGAAAGGAGCCACGTGGGCGACCTGAAACCAAGGTGGATAATGAGGAGCTGAAAGCTGTAGTGGAGGCAAACATTTCAACATAGGAGTGAACTACCGGCAAGTTTTAATGTTATTATTCCAACTGTATTGGACCATTTGAAACAAATTGGCAAGGTAAAGAAGTTGGATAGATGGGTTCTGCATGAATTAAACAAGTGTCAGAAAAGAAATCATCTTGAAGCTTGTCTCTTTTTTTTTTTTTTTGAGACAGAGTCTCACTATGTGGCCCTTGGTAGAGTGCCATGGCGTCACAGCTCACAGCAACCTCAACCTCTTGGGGCTTAAGTAATTCTTGCCTCATCCTCTCAAGTAGCTGGGATACAGGTGCCTGCCAGAACATCCGGCTATTTTTTTTTTTAAATGTTGCAGTTGTTTAGTTGGTCCAGGCTGAGTTCGAACCCATCACCCTTGGTGTATGTGGCTGGCACCGTAACCACTGTGCTATAGGCGCCGAGCCAAAGTTTGCCTTTCTTTGCTGTCACAACATAAAAGGCAAACCATTTCTACACTGTATTGTGGGTGTGTGATGAAAAATGGATTCCTTGTGACAGTCACAAGTGTTTGGCACAATGCTTGGATAAAGATGAAGTGCTGAAACACAGTCCAAAACTGAGTATGTATCAGAAAGAGCTAATTGTGTCTGGTGGTCCAGAGCTGGTATTATCCACTTCATGAAATCCATAGGACATGCAAATCTCTGTCTCCTGAGCATGAGCAATTCCGTATATGGCTTCTATTGTTCCTTACGGGTTTCCCCCTTCCTTTTTATTTCCTTTGCCTTTGCTGTCCTCTATCTAGAAAGAATGTGCTTGCTTTGTTAACTAAAGAACAGGGTCTGGGTTCCATCCCAGATTTCCTCTAAAGAAAAATAAAATAGACAGGGTGGTGTCTCTGGGTCCAGTCAAATAAATCCATTGTGATATCTCAAATAGTTTGGAAAAAAAAAGTCATTGTTTCAAAAATAATACATTATGTATGACCTTACATATTTTACAATTAGAATATGGGCCTAAAGTTTTAAGTTTAAATGGTAAGAAGTGGATTTCTTTTGGAAGTTCATAGCAACAGTTTTAATTGGCAGCATGATCTATATGGTATAGCAGCTACCTCCTTCCTCTAAACACTGTGTTAGACTGTTTTGCATTCCCATGAAACAATTTTCCCGAATCTGTCTTTTTGAAAGAAGTATAGATTATTCTCATGTTATTGTGGTAATTAGAACATGGTAAAAAACAACAACAACAACAACATTCTGAGCTTGTAGATATATTGACCTTATAATGTAAGGAACATGGGTACAAGTATGGATATCACAGAGAATATGGAGAAGTTGTCTGCTTTGTCCCCAAATGGAATTTTATTTATAGTTTAGCTCAGTGTTTAATGTGTATTTGCCTCCTTTTTAGTATTTAATCAGTTTGTTTGTTTTTATACACTGAATCCAGATAATTTGACTTTCTACTGATAAAATATTTACTTGTCATATTAGGCAGGGTGCTAAACTTGGAAATTAAGAGTACTGAGTTAAATTTAAATTTTGTTGCAAAGTATTCCTCATGATGTCTTCTATTTAGTGTTTTGGCAGTGCCTCTGGCTCTTCTCATTTAACATGCTAGGAGACAGACTGGCAGCAGTTGTAAGCTGAAACCTGGTTGTATGCAGAATGAGACTGATAGGGGTATGAAATAAAATGGAGAAAATTTGAAAGTGTTACTGTGTGTTTCCTTAAATTAAAGTGTGACACATTTGCTTAAAATAGAATTTTATGTTCTGTTTGTCAAGGCTATTTTATAACTTCATGTTAGATGATTCTAAGACTAAAACTGGTTTTAAATATTGTTTTGTAGAATAACCAAATTTGTTTCTTAACAATGTTGTCATTATGTCACACAGCTTGTTTTGATATACTAAAGTGTGTTTTACAATATGTTTGAGTCATTTTCCCCAGTAGACCTGAAATTAATTACTCAGAGGAAAAGCATGCATTTACAATATATTCTTAGCTGCTCCTTTCCATCACTCAGCTGTCAAGTCCTATGGAATCTAAAATAGAACCCGACCAATGGGAGACAGGCTGCACTCTGTTTACTGGACAGTTCGGATGGGAATAGTTTTATCATGCACTGCAGTGTCTGTGCTGCAGTGTTTAGGCAGCAGGATGCAGAGTGCTATTCACATTTTCCAGTGGGGGCCCTGAAAGAGGCAACTTTGAAAGACAGCTTCTAAAGAAAAAGAAATAGAGGGAGTTACAGTACCTGACTTGGGCTGTTCTTAAGTGCTGTGCCGCAAGGAAGATAATTTTCGAGCATTATGAAGGCGGAGAAGGATCCTGAAGAGGAAGAAAATATCCTAAGAGATCCAAGCTAAGTGTAGCACAGCATGTGAGGGACGGAGTCTCTTGTTAGGAGCTGGTCTGAGGGCTTGCTTTGTGAGCTGCGGAGATTTGTAACTTAATGCAAAGTAGTTTGCCATTAGCAACAAGAAACTAAATCCTGCCTATGATGAACTGTTGGTTTTCTTGTGCTCCTAAGAACAGAGTAGGTATCTCAGTAGTCTACTGTAACAAAAGATTCTCGTTTAGGCTTCTGAACTGTATTCTTTTTAAAACTTTTTACTGTTTTATTAATGTTGGTTTCTTTCTTTTCCTGTTTTCTTCTTGATTTAGTTAATTAGCAGATTGGGGTTAGTAATAGAAAACAAAAGTTCTCCTTTCTTTTTCTGGATTTAAAAAGTATATGATAGAATCTTAGTGACATTGGACCAGAACTGAAAACTGTGTTTGGTGGAGTGGAACTGAAAATAATATGCTAATGTGAGACTTCAGTTACATTTAATTATCTTTTCTAAAAGTCTTACATTTGGATTTTTATAACTTGTGTCTTAAGTAGCCTCTTTCTCCACCCGCAAGTTTACTTGGAAATAAAGTTGAGATTGTTTTATTGTAATTGTAAAGATAAACTAATCAATCTAGAGCAACTATTTGTGTGATAAATAAAGGTGACCTAATCCCTTAGGCATTTGAAAACACAATGTCTCTGAAGCCTCCGTCCTCTACTACTCCCCAAATTGGAGTAAGTAAACTAAAGAAAGCCTAGTAGTTCAGACTTGGAGCCAGTTAGTAGGGCTCGTCTGTCTATACTCATAGTTGGCAGTTTGAACTGTTGAAGTTAGGAGAAAGTGGGTTCATCACCAGACTTAACTAATTTAGAGACAATTCGGAAGTCTGCTTGAACCAGGTTTTATTGAAATATTTCAGGAGTGAGTTAAAATGGTAATATATTCATCATTTTTCATATTTAATTTTCATATTCACTTTTTACTTTAAGTATTAGTACAGTGTTTTTTAACTAGAAAATTGATAATGGTGATTTCTTTTTCCTTTTTTGTTTGGAGGGGATAATAGCTATAAAATAATCACATTGCTCAAACACTTAGAGGATATGTAGGTGATTTCCCCCCCTAGAGATGTGTTATGGAATTTGTGGGCATAGGATTGGCTTTGTAAGTTAAGTGAAAAATATGCAGATTTCTTTTTGTTCCAGAAATAACACTAGATTAAGCACACAAATTAGCAGTGAATTGATATAATATTTTAAAAGCTAAAATCTTATCTGTTTAGATAAAGTATATTTTGGTTCTGTATTCTGACATTTCTTTTTATTGAGCAAAGATCCAAGTTTTTATTGGCTTAAAATATCTTGAATATGTTTTCTTCAATCAGAACTAATGTTGATATAATTAAAATAGCATATATTACTGATGTGTACTCTTATTTTAAAAAAACTTTAATCTTTTAAATACACATGTGCACAATTTTTGTCAAAATTAAAAATCTTTTTTTTCTGAAAACCTTATTGTTGGGGATTCATTGAGGGTCTAAGATGTGTCACACACTGAGCCCCTACCCCCCTGCCTCCTTTCCTTTCTCTGTACTTCCTCCCCTTCCCTTTCCACTGCCCACGTGTCATTAATTGTTATCAACTCAAGATTGAATACATAGGATTCATGCTTCTCCATTTTCGTGATGCTTTACTAAGAATAATGTGTTTCACTTCCATCCAGGTTAACACAAAAGCTGTGAATTCTCCATTTTTTAAAATGGCTAAATAGTATTTCATGGTATACATGTACCACAGCTTGTTAATCCATTCCTGGGTTGGGGGGCATTTAGGCTGTTACCACATTGTGACAATTGTAAATTGAGCTGCAAAAAATACTGTACTACAAGTGTCCTTATGATAAAAGTTTTTTTTCCTTCTGGATAGATTCCCAATAATGGGATTGCAGGATCAAACGGGAGGTTTATCTTGAGTTCTTTGAGGTTTCTCCACACTTCCTTCCAAAAAGGTTGTTTTAGCTTACAGTCCCACCAGCAGCGTAAAAGTGTTCCTTTCTCTCCATATCTGTGCCAACATGTGCGGTTTTGAGATTGTGTGATATGGGCCATTCTCACTGGGGTTAGATGATATAACAGGGTGGTTTTGATTTGCTTTTCTCTAATAATTAAGGATGATGAGCATTTTTTCAGCATTTTTTCTGTCTAGACAAATGCCAAGCAAACATATGAAAAAATGCTCATCATCCTTAATTATTAGAGAAAGGTTGAAAGAAGGTTCTGTTCATCTTCTGTTCTGTTCATAACCTTGAGAGAAGGTTCTGTTCATTATCTCTCTTCCCCATTGATATATGGGATTAATTGGCTTTTTTTTTTTTTTAACAAAAGCAATACATGTTGAATGTAAAAGGAAGAAAATAAAAGTCATCTGCAATTTTCATACTTTTTAGGATTTTAAATAGTTAATATTTGAGTCTTTGTCTAAGTAGAAGTTTTCTTTGTATCCTAATATTAAGCATAATAAATTGTGTTATCAAATATGTGTGTGTAATTTGCCTCCATAAATATATTTTTCACACTGCTTTTAAAATAAGTGGGTGCTGAGAGGCAGCTTCTTATAAAGTATACAGAATTCCACTACATTTAAAGGACCCTGGGTGTTAGGGAACCAGAGGCAAATCTTGAAGCATGAGTTTCAGAATAGGAAGAGCACCACACTGATTTTGAAACTGTGGAAGTCATGGTTAAGGTTGGCCACTTACATCATTTAATATCCCTAGAACCTAGACTTCTCGTCTGTTAAATGGAGAGGATAATTTTTTAATAGTTTATTAGAGTTGTTTCAAACATTTATGGCTGGCACAGGGTTGGTGTTCAACAATTATTAATTTCCTTTTGTTTCCTCAAAAATATAATTTAAAATACTTCTTGTATATCGTGTGTTTTGGGAAAGTCTTATAACTTTGTTCTTGTAGTGAAATTATTATAGAAGAGAGACACAAATTTGGGATCAATTGAAAATTGAGTTTTCAATTTGTATTTTTCCCTTCCTTCTTAATAATATAGTATGCCATGTTTTTTTTTTTTTTCCTTTTTGTAGCAGGCAGCGGATTGGAATAAGTATGATGACCGCTTGATGAAAGCAGCAGAAAGGGGAGATGTAGAAAAAGTGTCTTCAATCCTTGCTAAAAAGGGGGTCAATCCAGGCAAACTAGATGTGGAAGGCAGATCCGCGTAAGTATTACTGAATGATAAAAGCACATCTGAAGGGAATTTGGGTAGAACCTTGGGATACAAGTGAATTTTGTGAATTGTGGCTATCAGCTTTTTTATTAAGAAAGTCTTTGCCAAAACCTGCACTATAAAATCTTTCAAACAAATTAATAATTGCTCTCAGTTTAAAAGACTTTCAATCTAGAGAGAGAACACCAGAATGCTATTCAGTGGTCTGGTTGTTTGGGCCCTATGGCAAACCATAGCCTACGGTTATATGGTGTATTTTCATTTAGAAGCATCTTCATATTCCTTATCATATTTGATCTTTGAAGCAGCTTGCTAAAAAGAGTAGGGAAAAGTTTACAGAGGTTGAGTAACTTGTCTGATTTCTTGAAAAGTCACAGAGCTGGAATGTGAACCCAAGCTTTCTGTCTTTTAAGAATTCTGTAAATTATGCTGTCTTTTTCTTACCCAACCCCCAATCCTTTTTTTATACTTGGGTAGTTCATTAAAATGAGAATGTTTAGAGCAGAAAGGTAGCAGAATGACTAAGGTGGCTCATGGAAACACTGGTAGGGATTCCACTCTTTTGTTTTTGTGTTGACCTGAGGAGGATTGGCTTGTGTATGTGCATATGAACTGTGTGTTTGTTTCTCCCAGTCATCCCAGTTCTTCATCACCTCCCTTCCTGTTGAGGGTGGGGAGCACTTGGGTTGCAGGGTAGATCTGGGTTCTGTTACGACCCTATCAAATAATACCAGTTAAACTTTATCTGGGAAGCTTTCCAAAGTCAGAAGTGAAAAGTTTCATTTCCTAAAATTCCTCAGTCTTATACTTGCCTTATACTCTATTCAGACTGTTATAACTGGAAACCAGATACTAAATATAGACATGAATATTAGGAAGTGAATAATTCCTGTTTGATGTGGGTCACTATTTTGGAATGCTCACATATTTAAATAAAGATAGCAAGCATAAATTAAATAGTTTCTAAAAACAATAAAGTTTGAAAAGTTTGAAGTTTATAGCATTTCAGTTTTGTCAAGTAGCAATTTGATAGCTACAGAAACTGGTTATTTTGGTGAACCATATTTTTGCTGAATTTCAGGCTATTTCAAGCTCCGTGATAGGCTCATGGTATAATAGTAAACATTTAACCTCTATAAGTGACATTGGTTTTCATGTTTTTTTCCCAACACTAACATGTTAAAAGGTGAAGGGCATTTTCTTTGAGATGAGACTCTTCAGTGTAACTCAGATCAATCATACTCATCCATACTTTGAGTATTTTGAGTGAATGGTTGTTTGAGTTTGGGGTTTTTGATCAAAGGTTCAGTTTTGAGTGAGTTATTTATATTAATAGAATTATAAAAACTTTGCATAATTCGATCAATTAGTTTGTGAAATATTTGAGTAATATTGATCTTCTGAGTCTTTTCACAATGGAAAGTAGAACTGTTTCTGAGATTCGTAGGATAAAATATTTCCCTTTTAAAATTCACATATAAACTATTCTTCTTTAAAGCAGTTTGTATTTAGTTAAGTATACAACATGTTACAAAATATTTATTTGTATATTTGTATTATTTGTAATTACAAATGCAATTTGTGTCAAATGTGGGTTTTTTGTTTTTAATTTTGAAACTTAAGATGAAAGTAACATGTGCTTCTTGATCTCAGTGTGGTTTCCACAGTGAAATATTTTAAACCTAGCGATGTCACTGAAAGAATGTTTTCTCCCTGTTCACCTCTTTCCTAGGGTACAGCCCTTTGAGATCCCAACCCAGGATCCCCTCTGCCACTATAATTCGTGTCTCCTATCCCTTTAGTGCGGTCAGTTGTCATTTATCCACCCCTGTTTTTATCTGGAATCAATAACTTCTCTTAGGGGAAAAAATGACCTTACACACTAAGCTCACCTCTCTAGGGTTCTATCCTTCCTGGCATCCTGGAAGGGAGATACCATTTTAGCTCACTGATGTCTGCAAGCAAGTGTATTGTATTTCGTGCAGCTTCTCCATTTGTCCTCAGAGGTACTGTTTGTCCAAGTTACCTATATTTCCCATTATGAGAGCAGAAGTCCATGTCTTTTTTTTTTTTTTTTTGAGACAAGAGTCTCACTTTGTAGACTCAGAGACAAGAGTCTCACTCAGTAGAGTGCTGTGGCGTTATAGCTTACAGCAACTTCAAACTCTTGGGTTCAAGTGATTCTCTTGCCTTAGCCTCCTGAGTAGCTGGGACTATAGGTACCCACCACAATGTCCCGGCTATTTTTAGAGACAGTGGACTTGCTCTTGTTCAGGCTTGTCTTGAACTCCTGAGCTCAGGCAATCCACCTGCCTGGGTCTCCCATAGTGCTAGGATTATAGGTATCCATGCCCAGTGTCCTTATCTTATTTTTAAAGAAAGAAAACTTAGAATTGATGAGTTGATGTTTTTTATTTCTTTTTCTTTCTTTCTTTTTCTTTTCTTTTTTTTTTTTTTTTTTTTGAGACAGAGCCTCAAGCTGTTGCCCTGGGCAGAGTGCTGTGGCATCACAGCTCACTGCAACCTCCAACTCCTGGGCTCAAGCTATTCTCTTGCTTCAGCCTCTCAAGTAGCTGGGACTACAGGTGCGGGCCACAACGCCCGGCTATTTTTTTGTTGTAGTTGTCATTGTTTGGCAGCCTGGGCTGGATTCAAACCTGCTAGCTCTGGTGTATGTGGCTGGCGCCTTAGCTGCTTGAGCTATAGGCACTGAGCTCATGTTTTTCATTTCAAAAGAGTATTGCTATAATGCAGTTTTAAAAATTTTCTTTACAGCTCTCTGCATAGATTTTAATCATTGACATACATAGTATCTTCTTTCTCAAGAAGATTCTATAGTACGTTTCTAGCACATCAGCATTGATAATGCATGGTAGATTTGTTTTGATTTCTGTCCTGTTGTATGTCATCATTGTAATGTTGATATATTTTGACGAAAGAAGTCTTCCAAGTATTGTGAGCTAAGGAATGAAAATAAGCAAATAAAAAATATTATCTCCAAGATTGTTGGGACACCTAGTAACTTTGCTTAAAGAAATTGACATTTCTCCAAAAAAAAAAAAAAAGACATTGACATTTCTCCAAAAATTCTAATTCTGTATTGTGTGGTATAATTCCCATCTTTGCCGTTACAGAGAGATTACATGATACACTCAGCTTTATAGCAATTTAATTATTCTAGTATAAGGAAGTTTATCTGACTCTTAAGAACACTAACTATCTTCCATTCACCAGAAGCTCCTACTATACCTGCCAGCTGGGATTTGATGGAGTACTAGTCAATGTCAGTTCTTACTGCACACAGAATATTTTTGTAAATGTTGAATAATAAGATATTAAATGATCAAAGAAACAGTGCAATATTTTGTTAAATAGCATCTTGAATTCTTGGTGGCTTAAAGTTAGTTTTTAAGCAGGGATTTATGCCTGTTGGTGTGAAACTTTAATCATATAGCTCTATGAGCAAGAGGACCTTGTGATTCAACTAATCATGAGGTCTGTGACTAGGTGGGAGTCATGGTGCTGTGTGGGAAGAAGGAGGCACCAGTTCTTTTGTGGGTTAGAGTTAAGGGTAGTTTAGTTTGTTTGTTCTGAAGGCTTTTCTGTATCAAGTTTAGTTCGATAATTCTAAAGAGAGGGATGTGTGTTGTGATCTTCTTTGGCCTCAGCATTCTGCTGTAACTTCATTCATTTTGCCATGTTGTGCCCAAAATTCTCCCAAATAGCCCAGTAACCCCCAGCAAGCTGTCTGAGGCAGACTCCGATGTAAAAAGCAAGAGGTGAGCTTTATTTAGCAGGTCCGGCGCCCAGGTCTGGACTCTCCTGGTAGGCACACCGAGGAGGAGCCTTGAACCCAGGGTCTGGCAAGTTTTTATGGGGTACAGAAAGCAAGAAGGGTGAAGGAGGGTGGGATACATTTTTGATTGGTGGTTGGGGGTATGGGGAAGTATGGGTGATTGGTGGTCAGAGTACGGGGAGGCTCTTGATTGGCACAGGGCACGAGGGGTGGGGGATTTCCTAACTGAGCACAAAGGGTGAGGGGTGGGGGTCTGGGGTGGCATGAGGCAAGAGGGGTGTGGAGTGCAGTTTTGATTGGTTGATTAGGATGCTTGATTTCGGGGAAAGGCCTGAGTTTAGGGGAAGCAGATCTAAGATGGCAGCAGGGAGGTAGGAAAGGGGAAGTTCTATAGTCTAACAACAAAATGGCACCGAAAGCTGAAAATCTGGGGTCTTACAGCCAGTTTCAGTGTATTTGAAACTAAACAAAATAATCTGACATAGTTTTCAATGTATTTATTAAGCTTCAAGCACCAGAGCTTTGGCTATTGAAATAAGAAACAATCGAGTTAATGATATTATAGTATAAATTTTCTCTCATTATGTCTGTTATGCATCAGAATATTTCATTGGTTTTAAAGAGGTATTTCTAGAAAGTATCACCCCCTAATACAAATGGGATAGGTTTCTATTTATTGTATTAAATATATAGGTGTTCTAATGTAATCTTTAAAACATGTGTTGAATAAAGGGTGACATTGATATAATATTTAAGTTGACCTTTGGTAGTTTCCATGGCATAACAAATATTCACATCTTTTCTTTTTGTTCAGCTTCCATGTTGTGGCGTCCAAGGGGAATCTTGAGTGTTTGAATGCTATCCTTATACATGGAGTTGATATTACAACCAGTGACACCGCAGGTATGTTTGCTTCCATGCAACTACGAAGTAAGAAGAGGGTACAAACATTGTCCAATACTAATGTTTTTGATCTGACTTAAAAGTATTAAAGAAAGAGGGCCTTAAATTTTGTTTTTAAGTAGTTGTGGAAAGGTTTACTTCTGAGGTATTGTGGGGAAAGGTCACATGTTAGAAATTTAGGGGAAGGGATTACTTCACTGATGAGCATTTGGAGGTTGAAGTCTGGTGCTAGTCTTAGTAGTATTATAAAATCTAAAGTCTCAGGTTTTTGAAGAATCAGTAGGAGCCAATTATTTTCTGTTTATATACTCTTGAGTATATGAATCCTTTCTATTGTGAGGTCATTTGGTATTTGGATGTTTTTGTGATAGAGAACTAACTGCCTTGTAACAACAACATCAACAATAAGAAGAAGAATAGCTGACATTTTTTATAACTTACATAGCTGTTCTGCTAAGACTTTACCTATATTAACTCATTTTATCCTCACATCAACCCAGTGAGGTTGTGAAGCATTGAGCTGTTAGGGGTCTAGCCTAAGGCCCTTGTGTAGAGGAGTTGTGGTCAGAATCTGTATTCTTAACCATTGTGCCTCACAAGGACCCCATATTGTGTTTGGTTAGCTATATTTATAAAAAGTTATTTTTTATAGACAGTTGAAATCTATTTTTTACTTGGTCTTCTGCATACACTTACTGGTACCTATGTTTGTCCTTTAAAATTTTATAGCATAAGTTTGTATGTCAAAGGCAGACATTTAAGAATTTGAATATAGCTGTGACTTTCCTTTAATGGGAATGCTAGTTTTCTGTTCATCAGACTACACATTCTCATTTCTCTGGGACTCTTGACATTTTTCATTCTCCGCAGTTCTACTTTGTTTATTTAGCTAAATATAGGAGTTGACCCAGAACAAAGAATTTTCTTTAGAACTTTTTATTGTATGACTCCATGTATGGGCAAACAGATATGTTACTGTTAACTATCATTTTGTTTAGAAACAAAAATGGGGAGGATATCACAGTTGAGATGGTGAGGAAAAAATCTTTACCTAAGCATACATCAAATTCTAAATTAAAGGTCAAATTCAATTTACTATCTTTGATTGAACAAAAAAAGTTTTTTTTTTTTTTGCTTATATGTGCTTTCTGATGTAGAGGAAAATTTATTTTAAGAAATTTTGGCCTAATTATACCTCTTCAGAACTTTTAAGACTTTATTTACTGTGCTGACTTCAATTCAAATAAGTGTCTTTCTTATTTTCATCTGTGTTCTTTCTGCTCTGAATTTTTTTGCCCAGTTGTTGATCTAGTGACTTTGGCCCTTCCTCCTTCAGTGTTGATCAAACTCAGATGCTTTCCCAAGCTCAGCTGACTTTATTTGATATATTGCATCTCAACATACCCTGCTTAACTCTTCCTGTCTTTTGTTTTTGCTGCTATTTAGTTATATTTTCGTTTGATATGTTTGTCCTAGAGTTATTCTTTCTTGAGGATGAAGTCTTTTTCTTAATTGCCTTAGTGTCTTTTATAATCCAAACATGGGTATTTGATAATAACTTGGCCATAAATCTTTATTATCGTAATTTGCATTTAATACAAAAGTATATTTTAAATGACGAGATTTTCAAGTGAGTGCCATGTTGATGTATTTGCTGCTTTGGTCTTACTAAGTATATACCTTTGTTGTAATTTATGTAGGCATGCTTTAGATTTTATGTTTCCTTGATTTTTGCTACCTTATCTCAAGTGCTTGGATATGGTGTTTTCTTAGCCTTGGGCTGACGTTTTTTATGTGACTGAGTTTCTGTGCAGCCTTGTGTTGAACAACAGGGACTGTTAGCCATTGTGTCTAACCCCACCCTTCCATTCCGTGCTCGCTCTTACTTCACGTGTACTTGCTAGTTATTATAGTCACTTTAACAACATGAAATATTTCTAAGACACTTGTCAATGAACTGAAATTTGAAATGATCACATCTGATGTACTTGTGGTTAGAGGGGGGTTGTATGTTGTACTTCTGCCTGTTTAAAGACTGGGCCTCACTGTATTTTGTTTTAGAAACTGATTAGTCAGCTACACAGAAGTGCTTAGACCTGGGAAAACATACCCACTTACATAAACTCATATAAAACTGAATGAGAGTTTAAAGCCAATTTATTTACCTATCCAGGATGAACAAAAAACGTAAGTTACTTCTTTTCTAGCAGAAAGGTCTACTTGTGAAGTCAGGTTATGTTTTAAGGAGTTTGTGAGATTAGAGGGAAATTAAGAGCATTAAAGATTAGAAGTTGGAATAGTCTGGTGAAACTCTTATTATGTCTTTCACCATCCAAGAGAGATGTATGTGTAAAGAAAGATATTAAGAAAAATAATGTTTGGAGGTAGGAGGTTCTCTGCAAGTTTACTTTTCCAGTAGGTAGAGTTAACCTTTCATATTATCTGGTGACCTCTCCTCCCTCCCACCCTTGGCATTTCCTTTAAAATTGCGCATTTTAACATATTACATTTGAACAAGTCTGATTTTCAGAGATATACTTTTATAATTTTAAATTTTAGCTAATGTATAAACTTCCTTAGGGAATACCCTTTCTATGACTAATACTTATTTCTCCATTTTCAGAATGTGTACTCCGCCTGTTTCTAAATGTTATGTGACATCTAGGTACTTCTTTCCCTCTACCCTTTCCTCATTCTTCTTTTGTCTTTCTCTTCCTTCTTCTTCCCTGTGCCAGTATTTAATTACCTCCTTGTCTCAGATACTGCTCCAGGTTCTGGGAATACAGCAGTGGCACGTACAAAGTTCTTGCTTCATTATGGATTTATATGATTAATTTTTCTTTCTACCTTACTTGTTTTGACGAACATCGTCTGTTTTAAAATATCAAATTAGGTGAAACATCTTAGCAGCAGAAAACATGTTTACAAATTGAGTACCCTGTTAATTATAGATAAAAGAATATTCTATGAAAATTCATGTATGAAGAAAATAATCCTTTACATATATATATTTTAAATTATTTCTTTTATAGGGAGAAATGCTCTTCACCTGGCTGCTAAGTATGGACATGCATTGTGTCTACAAAAACTTCTACAGGTAGTAGAAGTGGTTAATACTTTAGCTTTATTATTTTGACTACAAATAATAGATGTGTTTTTACTGTGTTTTTGGAATTTGAGATCAAAGAAAATGGTAGACTAGCTTTGACTATTAGCTTACATAGTTTTTCCATTGTTTGAGAAGGAATGTGAACAGTAAAGAGCAAAAACTCTGAGGGAAGTGAATTGCATAACTCAGGGTATTAAAAATAAGTAACAAAGAGTTGACCTTCCTGTTGACATTAGCTGGAGATTGGAATTTTCTGTTGTCTAGAATATGACAGATAAAGTGATACAACATAGGATCTAAGTAATTTTATACAAACATAGATAACTTAGACCATACAATATTATATTAACATCATTGGTTAATCTAGCGACCATAAAATTCTATGATCTAGTTGTCTTAGGTTTTAGTCAAAGGCTCCAGAGTCATACATTGCCATAAATATTTTTGCTGCAAAGTTTTGCAGAACTCACTTGTTTTTCTGATTCAGTAGTTTGTTTTAATGCTTGAAAAAAAAAATCCAATGTGTATTTTTTCTATATTCCATGCCTTTGTATTGTACCATATGTTTCCTGTTTGGTGAAATACTGTTAATTTAGTTATTTAATGTTATATTCGTTTCATGTCAAAATATTTAGTGGATTGTCTAATAGTCTTTAGTTTCTTTGATAAGTGGAATATTTTAAGATTAAATAACAGCTGTTCATTAGAGTCTGGATATTTAATTTGAAAGCAAAACTCTCTTCCATTACTAAGTTTCTGTGTTTTAACAGTATAATTGTCCCACTGAGCATGCGGACCTGCAGGGAAGAACTGCACTTCATGATGCAGGTAAGCAAATATTTCTCTTGGACACAAATATTTGTTGAAATGTCTAGTTATTTAAATTAATTTCATGGTTTTAACATATATGTGTTTGTATCATTCATGAAGAAACAAAGAATATTGAAAAAGTTTTTGTATACTTAAATTTGATTGTTAGATGGTACAGCTTACAAATACTCATTCAACTGGTATTTATAGACCAGTCAGTTTTTTAGATACTGACGGTACAAAGATGACTAAACCATAATCCTGTTCTCAAGGTGTTCTGAGCACTGTGTATGTGTGTTTGTGTTTGGGAATCAGTAGGCAAAATGGGAAAGAGGAAGACATTTATTGTTCTAAAAAACTATGTTTATCTAATTAATGTGTTTGAACCTAATTTTTCTCATTTGCAAAATGAGGTTAATAATACTGCTGCAATAAGTAGTTATAATTAAATCATACATAGTGTCTGGCATATAGTTAATAGTGGTGGTGGTTTCCATTTAAAGGTGTCAATTCTGAATTTCATATCACAGTACTTTACTATATTTTAAAGAAGATTTATACTAGTAATTTTATAGGTTTTTAGTAGTAATCATTCTTGTATGTCTAAATTTATCTGTATTGTTCTCTTAAAGTACTTTGAAAAGAGTTATATGTCAGCATATTTTCGGAATGTAAGATAGCCTGACCTTTCACCTGACTCATCTAAGTCTTATGTTCCTATAGTTTACTAGAAGGTCAAATCAAAGAAAGTAATTTGTTCTCTCTTTGCATGTGTATGTAATATATGAGTAAATTAAAATGGACTGCATTAAAGATGTATTATAGTTGGAATTTCCTTTAAAATGTTATAACTTAATTTTTTTCTTTTATGTACTTTCATGATAGTTTAATTTCTCGCTCAATGTATCTTTTTCCTTTTTGTTTTTATATAGAATGGTATTATTATTTTTGCAAAGCATTCTCACATACTTTATCATTTGAACCTTACATTGACCCCTGTGAATCAACCATAGATTTTATTATCCCTGTTTTTAAAAATTAGTACAACTTGACTGATGAATCTTACTGTTTTTAGTAGATATATCAGGATGGAGACTAAGTTACTATAACAAAAGAACTTCAATATCAGCTGTTTATTAAAAAGTTGTTAAGTGGTGTATATTGGTGGAGGACTCATGGTCTTTTATGAGCTGAGTTCTTCTGTTTTCTTCCACTTTCCTTTGGGTGTTTCTCCAGCTACAGGTTGAAGCAGAGTTGTAGGCAAGGCCATGTTCTGTCTAGTTAGTAGGAAGGGGAAAGAGCGTAGAGGAGCACATGCCCAAAGTCTAAGGCTCAGACTTGGAAATGGTAAATAACCTTCCATTTATATTCCACTGATAACAGCAAAGTCAACTGGCTGTGTTTATATAAGAGTCTCGGAAATGTAGACTCCAGGTGACTAGTCATGTCCCAGCTACTAAACAGTAGAAGAAGGGGAGAGCAAATTTTGTTGAAAATCGTGTTTTCTTCTGTAGTCCAACCTTCTGGCTTTCTGGACATTCCTAAGCCTCTACTTCACCCAGAACCCTTCATCACCTCTTGAAGGGAAAGGATACATAAACCCAGTCAGTTATTCCTGGTAGCTCAAAGTCTAGGATTTCTGGGTGACATTCAGTTTAGTTCTCTCTCTTTCTCTTGTTTTTTTTTTGAGACAGTTTTACTTTGTTGCCCTCAGTAGAGTGCCGTGCTGTTATAGCTTACAGCAACTTCAAACTCTTGGGCTTGAGTAATCCTCTTGCCTCAGCCTCCCGAGTAGTTGGGAGTATAGGCATCTGCCACAATGCCCGCCACAACACCCAGCTAGTTTTTCTATTTTTAGTGAAGATGGGGTTTACTTTTGCTCAGGCTGTTCTCAAACTCCTGAGCTCAGGCAGTCTACCTGCCTTGTCCTCCCAGAGTGCTAAGATTACAGGAGTGAGCCATTGTGCTTGGCCTTTCAGTTCTCTCTTTTTGGCTCTGTGGTAACTCTTCTTATCTAGCAATCTATAAACTCAAAGAGAGGACATCTGCTCCTCACAGTTTACAGTAATGTAAAATAAAGACTACTTTTCAGAAAGGGGAGAACAGGGAAACACAACAGCAGTCATTAGTCAATAACAACTGGCATCAAATCCTGGTGAGCAAAACTTGCCAAGACTTCTTACTGTAGTCTTGGGGTAAATGTTTTGGTTGGCTTCCCTGGATGCACCTCCTGCTCTGCTGCCTTTGTGGCTCCTGGTTCTGCCTCTGGCAGGGTCTTACTTGTCTGTTTCCTCCGGGGCCACAGATTGGATGTTGGAGAATATGTCTTCTGCGAAGGCAGTTTCAGGGCTGGAACAATCGTGAGTTTAGCTGGCTGGGCTTTTAGAATTTTGGATAGTACTTTTCCCTCAAAAGCTTGATAAGTTTTTGGTCTGTTGCCAGCCACTTCCATATGCCAGGAACCATCTCCAAAGTTATTTTCTGGACACATGGTTCTTCACTCTTCTTTATTTCTTGCCTTTCTTTCTAGACTAATGATTGTCTACCTCATTTTAATGGCTACTACTTTGAAAGCCCTCTGAAATAGTAGTCTTGGGTGGGAATATACCATCTTCAGTTTAATCTTTATTCTAAGACTTGTTCATTTTTTTTTTCCTTTTTTACTTACTGAAAGTCTTTTAGAAAAATTCTCAGCAACATCAGCTTTATTTTGTATTGTCTGGTGTAGAGACACAATTGGCTTCAGCACATTTGTGAGGTCCCATATATCTAGACACTATTTCCTTCTATCCCAGTTCCCAAACTGGTTAATTCTTGCTTGAGCTCATCTATTTCCAATAGTATCTTGTGAAAACAGTGAGCAGCTGGTATATGCACTAACATACTGGCTGTTTTCTGTTGTTTCACCTGAAAGTGCTCTATACTCACATGGTATGCCTTCTAGATTATCACAGGTAATAGTTTCATTAAATGTTTCAGCATAAGAATAATCACCAGCATGAAATATCTTTATTTACTATCCTGAAATATGTTTACTATCTACTATCCAACCACTAACCCAGTATAGTAAATTTGGGTACTCGGTACAGCAATACTTCACCCCCGATAGCAGTTTTTGTCTTAGGGCTAAGACTAAGCTGCTATAACAAAAAGACCATAAAATAACAATTGCTTAAAAAAAATTCAGAGTTTCTTTTGGGTCATATTCCTCACATTCAGATTGGCTGAACAGGAGGGTATTTCAGGGACCCATATTTCTTCTATTTTACAGTTCTGCCGTCTTCCAGGATGTCCTCCACATTGAGGCTAAAGTTGGTAGCAGGTACCTCCATAACCCCTCTTATAGGAAGGGAAGAGATTATGGAGGACTGTGTAATAGATCTTTAAGGCCTAGCTAGATTCAGAAGTAACACACTTGCTGTTGTCAGATTTCTCTGGCAAGATGTAGGTCATATGGCCAAGCATAGCTGTAAGGGAGATTGGGAAATGTAGGTGAGTTACCACTTGGTCATGAAAGAGAGGACAATTAGAATTTGGTGAATAGCTAACAGTCCCTGCCATCTAGTAATACTGACTTTATGTGTTCAATATACAGGGTGTCCATAAAGTTTGTTTGTATATAAAATATATACTGTTTTCTATAGATGCCTGTATTATAATTCTGGAATTTATTATGCTTTCTTAATAATTGGGTCTGGATTGTTGCTAATTTTCTAATTCTTGAATTAACATATTCTGATTTAGTTTATTTTTAAATTAAGATTGATTATATATTTCATATAAAGGATTTGCTGAATTACAGACATGAATAATGAAAATTTGCTTGATTTTCTTATATGTGTTTATTTTAATTCTGTTGCGTGTCACCAAGAAGATGCTGACTTGGTCAGTACTTTTGTACTAATAATTTATCTTACTCAAGGCTTACTCATGGGGGCTCAGCGCCTGTAGCTCAAGTGGCTAAAGCACCAGCCACATATACCAGAGCTGGTGGGTTTGAATCCAGCCCAGGCCGGCCAAACAACAATGATGGCTGCAACCAAAAAGTAGCTGGGCATTGTGGAGGGTGCCTGTAGTCCCAGCTGCTTGGGAGGCTGAGGCAAGAGAATCGCTTATGTCCAGGAGTTGGAGGTTGCTGTGAGGTATGATGCCACAGCACTCTACCCAGGGTGACAGCTTGAGGTTCTGTCTCAAAAAAAAAAAAAAAATCATGGGGATTGTAGACACAATCCTATTTTATGAATTTGACAATAATTTTTTCCTAATCTAAATATGAACTTTTAGCATTGGGCAAGAAAGCATAATGTGATTTTATAATTTTTAGCACAATGACTCTATTCTTCATCAAGGATAGACATTACAGTCTCTGCTTTTACAATGAAATATGAATTGTATGATTCATACTTTACTGTGACTGTTATATAATAAAAGATGAATATGACTGTTTAAAAACTATGAGTTGATACTTCAAGGGTCAAGTGTTTAAAAAATATACACTAAGTACAAAACTTAAGCTTGATTTTCATTTATGCTTACCCTTAGAATAGTGGTATATTTTCATCTTCTATAAGGTTGACAATATTCCTTGGTCCTAATAAATTATTAAAAACTTATAAAATATGTAGTCTGGTTTTCAGATAGAAATTGATGCTTATAATGCTAAACTATGAGTGAAGGATGTGAAGCTTGGTAGTCTAGAAATTAAAGAACTTATGCTGTCTATGGACCTAGAAAAGTACCATGTGTCTCACCACCAGATGTTCATCATTTATCATTTTCCTTTGTTCCTTAAAGCAATGGCAGACTGTTCTTCCAGCATACAGCTGCTTTGCGACCATGGGGCCTCTGTGAATGCCAAAGATGTAGTAAGTCAGTTTATGTTTATTCTCATTTCAACTCATGTATTTTAAGTTTTATGTCTTGGGAGATTCGTTGTCTTAGTGCTATTCTATTTTTCCTGTTGCTTAGGATGGGCGGACACCACTTGTTCTGGCTACTCAGATGTGTAGGCCAACAATATGTCAACTGCTGATAGATAGAGGAGCGGATGTTAATTCCAGAGACAAACAAAACAGGTAATTCTTTTATTGTGGCTCCCCTGAAGCCATCTGGATGTGCAGGGATGGAAAGGCCAAGTTGCAGCAGCACCCCTGTGCTGTGACTTGGCTTTGTCTCCCCCTTTCTTCTCCTCTTTCTTGGCTTGCTCTTTCTTGGAAATAGAATTCACTTCTCATTTTTCTTCAAAGCTTGCTGAAAAAAGAGAGGAGAGGGAACTAGGGAAAGATGATAGGGTAAATGCTGAATAAAAACAATGATTAGGGTCATGTTTGGGTCAAAGGACTGAAGGAAAGTGGAATTATATCCCAGTTATTTTAAACTTTACTGAAATAAAGGTATAAAGTAGAAGAACTTAGCTGGACGTTGTGGTGGGTACCTGTAGTCCCAGCTACTTGCGAGGCTGAGGCAAGAGAATTGTTTGAGCCCAAGAGTCTGAGGTTGCTGTGAGCTATGACCCAATGGCACTCTATCAGGGCGACAAAGTGACTCTGTCTCAGAAATGAAACAAAACAAAAAAAAAACCCTTCTGTAGTCTATAGTAGTGAGTTTTCTAAGAGTAAAACAGTTCGTGAGTGTCTTGGAGCTTAACACATTTCAGTATAGATTTTTCTCAGGGTGTTCTCTCTGCTTACCCTTCCAGGGCACAGTGATATCTCCTTTTCTGAACTGAGTCTATAAATCTGTACCCCAAGATTTTGTAGTTTACTTTTGCTTCTTTATTTGATACGATGTTAGTTGGTATGGTCTGATGATTTCTATCCAGAGTTTTCCCTATTTGCTTCTGTTGCTTGCTATGTTAAAATTCTGATTTTATGGTTATAAAGTGTCTGTAATACATCTTCTCCATTAGTTGAAGTACTATAAGAAATTAAAGTAAAACTTCTGGAATTTTATAGATAATTAATAACAAGTAAAATTGTTGTTTCTTTTAACTTATTTTTTTTTTTTAAGAGAGAGAGAGTGCCTCACTTTGCCATCCTGGATAGAGTGCGGTGTCATCATAGCTAACAATAACCTCAAACTCCTGAGCTCAAGCAATCCTTTTGCCTTAGCCTCCTATGTAGCTGGGACTATAGGCACCCTCCACAACACCCAGCTATTTTAAGAGATGCTCTTGTTCAGGCTGTTCTCAAACTCCCGAGCTCAGGCAGTCCACCTGCCTTGGTTTCCCAGAATGCTTGGATTATAGGCATGAGCGACCGTGCCTGGCATTTTTTAACTTAATTTTATCCTTCTAAACATGTATCATGTGGTTAGTAGTTCATTGGCAGTAGATAAGTATGAAAAATAGTCCTTTGTCAGATTTTATAGCTCCGTTTTTATTTTTCAGATACCTTGAAGGAGGAAATTCTTAAGCAATTAAATCATTAATATGGTTGAGAAAGGAGACTTTTATATTACTTTGTTTTTGCAGATACTATAATCTGATTCCAAACATGATTAAGGAAATTCAATTTTAAAATTAAATTTAGGGTCAGAGAGGGATGGTCTTAGTTGATTCAAGGATAATGCCTTATATTTTTATAGCTATTATATTTTTCTTTTTAAAAGAACTTTTAAAAATCTATGTTTTTTCATTTTAAGTTCACAAAAAGTCAATGTGGTAGTGTAATATATATATTGTATAGACTAGATTATAGACTAGATAGCAAATGGCTTTAAAAATAATTTATAACTTTAGTTTCTGATACTCTGTACTGCAATTTTTAAAAATCCTGTTTTACAGTATTTTTTTAAACCTGATAACAAACTTTTAAAATGCCTATTGTGTATATATTTTTGTACTGGCAACTATGGGGGTTTAGGAAGTGGGATGAGGATGTAAGAAATGGAATCTATTTACCAGATACAGGTAAGTGTCAGTTTCCTTATGAAGTCCATCATTCACAGTAGAAGACAGGTATAAAATAAGTCACTTCATTTCATTAGGTGTTGGTTCCCTCACCAGTACAGAAAGAGGATTGGACAACATAATTTCTAGGATTCTTCTAAATTTTCATGACAGTTTAATTGTTTCGTTGTATAATTACTATTTGCTGATATACTGTGAAATGTTTAAGTGCTGATGGGTCCATCATAGTAGAATAAAGCATGGGTCAGTGTTGCATGTGGTTAGCTGAGGAAGGTTTATTGGAGGAGTCTTAAATGTGAAGCTGTGAAGGTCCTCAGGTAGGAGAAGCAGGGCTTCTAAGCAGAAACATCAGGAATGAAATCGGATTCTTCTGTGGGAGAAAAAGAGATTTATAGGGGAGGTTTGCATGATGTGGTTCAATTCATGAAGGGACTTGAATACTTGGGGTTTTGAGCAGATGGGGTGACAGCATCAGTTGTTGAGGAGTTTTGTAGTGATTATTTACCTGTAGGTTATTGAAGTGGAATAAATGTTAGTTTGGTAGTAGAAGTAATTAAAGTGTATGAGATAAGAGATTTTAGCTCTGCAACCTAAGACAGAAAGCAAATGTTTTTATAAATGCAATGAAGTTAAAATATAAGATAATACAAAGTAAAATATGTATGTATAAGAGATAGGACTTCTCAAAATAGTAGCTGTTCTTTAAGAAGGGGGCCTCTGACAGAATATATCTGAAATATTTCTTTGGATTTTTCTCAACGTCTTGTATACTCTTTCTTTTTCCATTTTAGAACTGCTCTCATGCTAGGTTGCGAGTATGGTTGCAGAGACGCAGTAGAAGTCTTAATTAAAAATGGTGCTGATGTAAACTTGTTGGATGCCCTTGGCCATGATAGTTCTTATTATGCAAGAATTGGTGACAATCTGGACATTCTAACATTGTTGAAGACTGCATCAGAAAATACCAACAAAGGTATCAGCAGTTTTCTGTAACTAGAAAGTTCCACACTAATGAAGAGCAGTTTTTTTTAAAAACTTAGGTAGTAGAACTACAATTTGTAAGAAGCAAAACTTTCCTCACTGTTCAATAGTATTGGTTCATCTCCCTCTGTTCCCTGGATTTCCTACTTACATTATAGTCACTGGTTTGAGGCAATGTTTCATTTATCATCTGATTTTATCAAGTGAATGCTAATATCCTATAGAATAATTTAAGAACTGAAGAAGAGTCCATTCAAGTATTTCACTAATGTTTTTCATAAAGAAGGGTGAAACTTCTAACTTTGATACTTATAAAGTTTTAAAGAAAGAATTATTATTTAAACATGTACACAAAATATTCAACTGATATTTATCAAATGTGTATGCCAAGCATTTTTCTATTTTTCTATGGTATAAAGAAAAATTGTAAAATACAGAAAAACACAATGAATAATTAGTCACTCACCCTACTGCTTAGGAGCCTCTGTTAACATTTCAAGGAATGTCCTTCTCATCTTTTCCCTATATATAAAATTGGGATCCTCTATAATACTGAGTTGTAGATTCTTTTTTTTTTTTTTTTAAAGATAGAATCTCACTCCGTCACCCTGGGTAGAGTGATCTGGCCTCATAGCTCACAACAACCTCAAACTCTTGGGCTCAGGCAGTCCTGCTTTAGCCTCCCAAGTAGCTAGGACTACAGGCACACCCCCCGTCCCCAGGATGCCCAGATAATTTTTCTATTTTTAGTAGAGATGGGGTCTTGCTCTTACTCAGTCTGGTCTCAAATTAGGCTCAAGCAGTGCACTGCCTCAGCCTCCCAGAGTGCTAGGGTTACAGGTGTGAGCCTCTGCACCTGGCTTACTTTTTTATGCGATATATTTTGAAGGCTTTTCTCTTAGAAATAAATATTTTTCCATAGTATAGTTTTTGCTGATGCATAAGACTCCATTTATTTAAATTTCATTTTATGAAGCAATTTTCTATAGGTAGTGTTTAAGTTATTTATAATTTTTTCCACCAATACTAAAATGTTATTGACTGTACTTATGTGTAAATTTTTTAGTGTCTTTTTGTTACCCTTTAGGATCAATTTCTAGAAATTGAATCGCTGGGGTTCAGGGTATGCACATTTCTTTAAGACTTTGGCGTATTTGATAAATTGCCTTGCAGTTTAGGAGTGTGTTAAATTGTAACCCCCCCCCCTTTTTTTTTGCAGTTATTGGCCAGGGGCTGGGTTTGAACCTGCCACCTCCGGTATATGGGGCTGGCGCCCTACTCCTTTGATCCATAGGTGTCGCCCTTCCCATTTTTTTTTCTTTTTTTTTTTAGCTGTTTCTCTTCCCTAGCATTGAATATTATTTACCTGTATGTTGTTATAAGAACAATTTGCTAATTTTGTAGCCAAAAATGATGGTATAAGTTTTGGAAATAAAACTAAAAAGTAGTAAGCTTTAGAGGAAACTTTAAAATTTATTTATTTAATATTAACTCAATTGTATAATTAGAGAGTATGTATCTCCTCAAATTAATCTGTGTCTGTGTTTCTCTCTTTCCCTTTTCAAATCTTTAGGTAGAGAACTTTGGAAGAAAGGACCATCTTTGCAACAGGTAGATCTTAATTTAGTTTTAAAAAATTATATGTATTGTGCAATTTAAGTAGAGTGCTCAGTAAAACCAGTTAATGATCATGTATAACTGTTCTGAGTTGAAATGTATTCTCTCTTTCTCTTTTTTTGAGATAGAGTCTCACTCTGTTGCCCTGGGTAGAGTGCTGTGGCATCGGTTTAGCTCACAGCAGCCTCAAACTCCTAGGCTCAAGTAATCCTCCTGCCTCAGCCTCCCCAGTAGCTGGACTATAGATGCCCACCACAATGTTTGGCTATTGTTTCAATTTTTAGTAGAAGTGGGGTCTTGCTCTTGCTCAGGCTGGTCTGGAACTCCCCAACTTAAGTAGTCTGCCTGCCTCTGCCTCCCAGAGTGCTAGGATTACAGGCATGAGCCACTTAGCCCTACCAAATGTATTCTCTTTTCTCAGTTAATCATGGCCAGATAGAACCTAGGAATTAAGATCAAGAGGTCTGGTCAAGATACTGTCACTCAGTTTGAAACAATGCTTTTAATTACAATGAATGTCTTTAATGGGAAATGAATAGCCTCCTCAGGAGGACCTTAAACATCCAGCTCTTTTAAGTGTTAAGTATTATGCCTTGTTAAATGGGGAATTTTAGCTTGCAGGTCATAGACAGTTTCCCCTTATTCTCCTTTAGTAACTGAGCCTAGTATTTACTGTTACAGGCAAATTCTTACAAGGCAGTAAGAACTGAAGAGAACAGAGTTCAGAACTGATTATATATCGTGATTTCAGTGGTGCTATTAACATTTTTATTTCTTTTCATTTTTTTCTCTGTGTATATTTAATTGAGGACTTTACAAAATAGCTTAATACATGAAATAATTAATACTTTGTGCTAATTTTTATTATGAAATCACTATTGTGGTTTTGTGTTCTATTTTGTCTTATGTTTTCCCCATCTGTTTACATTGAATTAAGTGGTTGGGTTACAGCACTCTGGCTCAGAAGCAAGTGTAGGCAGCTTTCCTTTCCTGCTGGCTCTTCCCTTCCAGGCTTTCAGCTTTTCTCTAGTGAGAGGAACCTGAGCATTTCCAAACCCTGAAGAGAAAGTAATCAGGTACCTTCTGAGCAACTCTGATCATCATTCTACATCATTTCTCTACCTCTCACCTAAATCTGAAAGCTGTCCGAAAGCTTGTTTCCCTTTCCAATCCATTTAGTAATATGTTCATGTATGGTCATGTCTGTTGGCATTTTTCCATCTGGAGCAGCTGCTCCAAACTGCTCCTCCGTTCCTTATATAACCTCAGTGGGAATACAGTCAAATAAAATGTACACTGTTACGTCTGTACCAGCCATCTCCCGTAGAATTAGAGAAAAATGATTCCTACCATATACAGATATTTAAAGTAAAGAATTATTGAATATTATGATGGGAAGGGTACTCTGCTTAGTGCTATAGGATTTATCTAAG
This sequence comes from Galagoides demidoff, assembly GCA_963574575.1. Lineage (NCBI taxonomy): Eukaryota > Metazoa > Chordata > Mammalia > Primates > Galagidae > Galagoides > Galagoides demidoff. The sequence continues at coordinate 33,382 of CAUYQV010069976.1, forward strand.
TACATATAAGGAGTTAATATTCTATTAGGAACAGAAAGACTACTGGCTTCTAATTACTGTGTTTTCATTATTTATTTAATACACTTATTAATATCTGCTGTAAGTAGAATTTGTTCTTAGACTAAGGGACATGTAATCACTGTTGTCAAGAAGCCTTGTGTAATTGTAAATGTAAGACTTACTCAATTGTTGGTTCCATAGGTTCTGTTAAACACCTGCAATATGCCAGTCGTATTCTCAGTGCTGGGGATGGTTTAATATGCAAAGTCCCTGTCCTCATGGAGCTCCTAGCATAGTAAGAATGAACAATAAGCAAGTAAATATTTAGTATTATGGCAGATGCTATGCAGAACAATAAAGCAGGATTAAGGGGTAAAGAGAGAGAGGGGAGAGGGTGGGTGGGAAAAGCCTCACAGGTTGAGGAAAAAGCAGGTACCAAGCCCCTGCTGAGGGACCATGTTTGACATGCCAGTGGGCAGCAGAAGGCCACTAAGGCAGGAGTGGAGAGAGCAGGATGAGCCTTCAAAGTAACCAGGTGCCAGATTAAGAAGAACCTTAAATGGTAAGGTCTTTGGATACATATCCACTGGGAACTAGCTAACAGATACGCAGCAGAAGGCAGGATGTGAGCACCCAATCAGTGGTTCATGGGATCACATCAGGAGCTGAAGATGCAGGAGAGGTCTTTTTAGTGTGCTAATAAGGCTTTGTCAAGAAGATGGACCAAAAGGATGGGTTGATTTGCTATATCTGAGGTAGGGTAGGATGGAGAGTGAAGGCAGTGGGTAAGGATTCTGAAGAGAAGGCTGGAAATGAAAGTAGTATGTGAGAAGATGTCAGATTCCACTTGAAGAACAATCCTTTGGTAGAAGGAATGAGGCTAGAAATGTAGTTTGGGCCAAATTGTGATAGAAAGCTTTTTAATGATAATTGTCTCTCATTTCAGATCAAACATATTAGAATAATAGCTTAAAAACTTGAACATAACTCAAGTAATATAAAACATGAAAAAATTATCTTGGAGAATTAAGATAGTAGCTTTCTTTAAACTCTAAAAAAGGAAGAAAGGAATAGCTTTCTAAATTAATTACTGTGCAGATTAAAAGATGAATTTGGGTGGGAAAAAGGGAGGTTATTTTTTCTCTTGTTTAATAAGTGTGTTTTTGTTAAAGCTAGGGTGACCAGACGTCGCACTTTTAGCGGGACAATCCCGCTTTTCAACAATTTGTCCCTCGTCCCGCGGCTTTTTAATAAAGTCCCGATTTGTGGAAAGAATTCACGAATGGGCGGGAGAATAAGAAGGGAATATACTGTTTTCGGTTGCCATGTGGCTATTTCGCCAGAAGATGAGTTTTATATTATTTTTGTTAATTTTATAGTGTTAAACTGTAATAACAAATAATTGCTGAGAAGTGATTATCGAGAACTGCTTATCAAAGTTTGCACTGTTGTCAGGCTCTGCCCTGCCCTGCCCTGCCCTGCCCCGCCCCGCCCCCACCCCGTCCCCCAGCCATGTTGTCCCGCCTTACCGATGCCAAAATCTGGTTACCCTAGTTAAAGCAAATCTCTAAGCTGGAATAAAGTTTCAAATCAGTAAGTGTAAAAGACAGAACATATTATTTAGAGATCTTTTACATAATTGAACTAGAGGATTGTCTTGTTCTTAAGACAATGCGTTTTGATATTTCTGCAGTGTGCAGAGAAGTAAATAATTAGTTTTTAAACTAATTCTTTGGGGAATAGTGTTTAGTAAAAATTCTCCTTTTTAAAAGTTTATGATTTTAGTTAAAATTAAATCTTTCGTAATTGTTTTAAATTCTATCATTTAGTACTTTAAAATTATATTTGATATTTTTGGAACCTATTATCATTAAAGATGCTTTCCATTTGGGGCTTCTAAGTGGAAATACTGCCACCTTGTGTTTTGTGTTGCAAAGTTTAATTTTGGATAAACTGAAAGTCACTGTGTGTGTTGCTTATTGAGGAAAAGATACTTCTCTATATTCTAATATTTACTAACCTGTGTTTTCTTGTTTTACCAAAGCGAAATTTGACCCACATGCAAGATGAAGTAAATATGAAGTCAAACCAGAAGGAGCATCAGAACGTTCAGGTAAAAAGAAAAAAAATCCACTTGGTGTCTTACAGTGTTGTCTGTAGTGGGATGGGGGAGAATAGGGGAAACAAAAGTGTCGGGAAGGAAGGAAAGCACATTAAAATGATTTATAGGTCTGTTTTCTTGCCCAGTCTTTTCTAAAAGAATTGACTGACCCAAATGTTTGGGTCAGTATTGTGTAATTGAATTATATCATTGGAAGTATGGTATAAGAGGTATTGTATTAATGTATATTTGAGCAAGCAAATAATTTAACAACTTTATACAGCTCTTTGGTTTAGATGAATTGTTATATAAACCATACATTATGCTCATTTTACAAAATTAATTATAATGATAAAAGTGATGGTCTTTAATGGAAACAAAATGAAATCTGAACTTTTAAAAAAGTATTTTGATTTTATTTTGATTAAGAAAAATAATTTTGTTAAACTAATCATGTGTTCTTTATCTTATATGTTGGTCAAAGCTTTCAAAAAATATGTGGATTATGTTAGAGGTAGAACCATAATTATTTTATGAGTGAAACATCTTTAAATTATAAATTGAATAGCTGTTTTCAATATAATAAAATAAAAAAAATTTGGTTTTTCTTGGTTTACTATGTAGTGTCAAGAAAGTGAGCTGTGTTCTTAAATTGGAGCCTTTAATGTTTTATCAGCACACTGAAATGATGATTAGTTTAACGGAAGTATTAGAATAGTCTCATAAACTTGGGAGGTCTTAAGCAAAAGTTAAAATGGCATATTCTTCTGCTATTTTCTGTTTCTAGGCAATGCTTTTATTTTTTATTTATTAGAATGATGATTTCCCTCTGGTAGTATATACTTATAGTTACTAGATATCATAGAACAGTAATTTTCTATATTATTTGTGATCTGTAGATTTTAAGTTGTTTGAATATCATTGACATTATTGTATCCTTGTACTTAATGTGTTCTATATATGTATGTATCTGTATGTGATTGTGAAGTGCTCTAAAAAATTTATTTTAAGAGTGGCACCTGTGGCTCAGAGGAGTAGGATGGCAGCCCCATATACCAGAGGTGGCAGGATCAAACCCGCCCTGGCCAAAAACTGCAAAAAAACAAAATAAACAAAAATTATTTTGAAAGAATTGCTTTTTTAAGATTGATCTGGTATCTGTTATCTTTATTACTTAAGGATCTGGAGATTGAAAATGAAGATTTGAAAGAGAGATTGAGAAGAATGCAGCAAGAACAAAGAATACTGTTGGATAAAGTCAATGGTTTACAATTACAGTTGAATGAGGTAAGTAATCTGCATTATAAAAGAATCCAACACTGTTTTAATACTGGTAGTTATCAATAACAAATTGTTAATGATGTGATAAAGGAGGTAAAATTAGGTTATCACTCTTGAGGAGAATTATATCTTACTAGGGATCAGACCCTATATGTGAAACTTTTAATGTCAAATATTAATGTAAAGCAACCAAGGCAACTAATGAGAAAGGACAGTGCAAGGGACATTCAGGAAAGTGAGAGATCCTTGTAGGCTGTCTCTGAGGGGACACTTCCTGCAGGAGATTATACTTCCCTTCAATTTTGAAGGAAGTGAGAGGGTATCAGCATTCCAGAGAGTACTGAAATCACAGAAGAATGTGATGTAATGTATTCTCTGTTGTATAAAAAATTAGAAATGCAAGAAATATCCATAAATGGTTATTTTTAGAGGGAAAGTACATGAAAACCAGGATAATCAGTCCACTCTTTAAATACACATTACGCACATGACTTGTCACAGGTGAAGTCTTACATAATATTTATATTTCAAAAATTAAAAAGTAAATACGTGATTGGTATAGCTGTGTCCTTCTGGTTCTCATTTTATCTCTTTAATATCTTGCTATCTATTTCAGATTTTCCAGAACCTGAATATATCCAAAAGTAAATTGGTTGTCTTATTCCCAAATCAATCGTCCCCTTTTTCTTTATTCTAAGAACAACATTGGCTGCCACCCACACATTAACCTAAGAATCATCTTTGAGTCTTTGCTACTTCCTCTACCCCTAGATTGATTTAGTTGCCCGGAGAATAGTCACTCAGATTAAAGTTGGGACAGGCTAACCTCTAGATTGGTTAAAGAGCAAATGAATGAATTGCTAGATAGTATAAAATGTTCATCCAGATGCGGCAGAGAGAGAAAAAGTCATAAAAAATTTGCAGGTCTAGTTCAGAGAGAGATAATTGTTGATAATGTCTAAGAATTTAAGGAAGAGATGATTTCAGATGATCGTGCTGTACAAATAAAAATATAGACATGGCTAAGTACCACTTGGAACAATACACCATCAGATTTAAAGAGAGGATCTTAAAAGTGGTCAGAAAGGAAAGTTAGACTGTTAGGAAAATTTGTATTGGGAGAAAGAGGGACCATTAATATCTTCAAAATGCTGATAAAAATAAGCCTTCAACCTAGATGATTCCAAAACAAGAGTGACGGCTTTCCAAAGACTGGGACAAGTTGCCTCCACAGACCCTTGGGAAAAGAACTGCTAAAGAATGTACTTAAGAGGTTGTGCTAGTTTGCATTCCCACCAACAGTATGAGGGTCCCTGTGCCTCTGCATTCACACCAGCGTTTGTTGTTTTGGGACTTTTTGATTAAAGCTGTTCTCACTGGACTTAAGTGATAGATGTCTCATTGTGGTTTTGGTTTGCACTTCTCTGATGATTAGAAATGTTGAGCAGTTTTTCTTATTTGTTAGCCATTTGTCTATCTTCTTAAGTTTCTGTTCATGTCTTTTGCCCGCTTTTTAATGGGGTTGTTTGCTTTTTTTCTTGCTAATTTACTTGAGTAAATTCTGGTTGTCAGCCTGTTACTGGATGTGTAATGTGCAAATATTTTCTCCCTTACCATAGGTTGCCTATTTGTTTTACTCATTGTTTCCTTGGCTGTGAAGAAGCTTTGTAATTTGATCAAGTCCCATATATTTGTTTGTATTGTTGCTGTGATTGTTTTGGGGTTCTTCTTCATAAATTGTTTGCGTAGGCCAATGTATATTAGAGGTTTTCCAAAATTTTCTACTAGAGTTCTCATAGTTTCATGCTTTAGATTTAAGTCTATTATCCATCGTGAGTTAATTTTTGTGACTGATGAGAGGTCTGGTTCCTGTTTCAATCTTCTACATGTGGCTATCCAATTTTCCCAGCACTATGTATTGAATAGGGATTCTTTTCCTCAGTATGTATTTTGTCTGCTTTGTCAAAGATCAGATGACAATATGAGGATGGTTTTATATCTGGATTCTATGTTTTGATCCATTGGTCCATATGTTCTTTGTTCTCTTTTCTTATGCTAGAACCATACTGCTTTGTTTTTTATAGCCTTGTAATATAGCTTGAAGTTTGGTAAATCGATGCCTCCTGATTTGATCTTTCTGCTTAAGATTGCTTTGGCGATACATGATCTTTTCTAGTTCCCTATATAGTGTAAAATTATTTTTTCTAGATGTCTGAAAAATGACAGTATTTTAATGAAGATTACATGTAATCTATAGATCACTTTGGGTGAGCCAAAGGAAAAAGAGATTTAAAAAAAAACAAACAAACACCTGCACTTGAATGTTTAAGCAGCACAGTTCACAATAGCAAAGATGCGAAAACAACCCAAGTGCCTATCAACACATGAGTAGATTAAAAAATGTGGTATATTTAAACTATGGAGTTTGAATTACTCCGCCATAAAAAATGGTGAACACCTCTTGTATTAACCTGTGTGGAACTGGAGACCATTCTTCTAAGTGAAGTATCACAAGAATGGAAAAACAGACACCACAGATGCTCACCATTAAGTCAGAACTAATCAACACTTACGGACACATATGGAAATTACAGTCACTGGAAATCAGGCAGGTGGGGAGGAGGGTGGAGTAAATTCACACCTGACAGGCACTGTGCTCACTATCTGGGTGATGAGCACACTGATAAATTTGACTCAGCTGCTACGAAAACAATTTATGTAAGCAAAATGTTTGTCTCCCCATAATATTCTGAAATAAATTTAAAAAAGAATGTACTTAAGCATGATGAAGTGTAAACGCAGAAGAAAGATGTGGGATGTAAGAAGCTGTTGAGCCCAGCATTTGATACACTATATTGATAAAATTAATATTGTAACAATTAAATACTAACTTTGATAGTATGGTTAAAGGGGTCACTTCTAGATTAAGATTATAGCTTGAATATGTGCGTTTACTTGCTTTTCCATTCCCATCCCTACTAAAGGGACAGTAAAGGGACATTTTAAAAGCATCCTTCAGGACAAATAGAGCAGGAGTCAATACCGCAGTAACAAAATGTTGAACCTGGAAAGCAGATAAATGAAGGATAAATGACTGCATAGACTTGAGAGTCAGGATCTAAGGCCAGCAGTGGGGAAAGTGAAATGGTTTATGATATCGAACCCCCTAAAGGCTTAGCAGTTGGTGGGTCCAGGCAATACTAAATCTCCTCACTCATTCCATTCAGCTGCAATTGCCCCTTTTTACTATTTTACCCTCAACAAAAGATTAGAGGTTTAATCCCTGGAATCTCTGGAGAGGTTAAACAGAGTCTCTGAACTGGGGACTGAGTATAACTGAGGGTGGGTGTACCATACAGAACACAACTAGCTTAAGTTCATGTGTCATTCTGAGTGCTGGGACCCTCCTAGACCCCCACCACACCCAGCTACTAGAATACTGTCAGCGAGTCCTTCAGCAGCCAGGAAGTCTCCCCAAAGGAATCTTTCCAGCCCAAGAAGTAAATACTTAAAAATACTGAAATGAGGTATTCCTTAGCTGGTTGGCCTATCCATATTATCTTGCAGTAAAGCCCTTAGTCAGACACAGGTTTAGACCATCTAATCGGTTCTTCAGTGTTCTGCTCTTAAACATGGGCAGAAACCGAGGTTATAGATCTAAGGAGAGCTTCAACCATGGAAGGTAGAGACTAAACAGACATAAAAAAGGACTAAATATAGTTGGGGCCATGGATTGGAGAGGAAGGAGTAGAAAAAAGATGTGAAGAGGAAGAGCAAGTAGGACTTGGTGGTTGTTGTTCTCAAAAGAATCCATGGTGCTTCTGAAGCTGGTTAGAGGAATGAATGACAACTCATACAACAGAGTTGCTAATACATAGACATTTTCTGCTTATATTCTTGACCCCAGTCTCAAAGGCAAGTGCCTATTTTTTAAAAATATATTTGGCAAGCTTATTCTTTTTTTTTTTTTTTGAAGTAAGCTTATTCTTTTAAAATAAACTTTGAAGAATTAAAATACATTTCTTCTTTTTAAATTTAGGAAGTAATGGTTGCTGATGATCTGGAAAGTGAGGTAGGATGATATATTTATTTTAAAGCTGTAAAATTGGCTTTTAAAATGAGGATGCTATTGTAATAAAGAAGCTTAAGTCCTGGAATGAAGATGAAGGATTCCATTTTTGGTTATTGTTAAAAGGGGAAAACAAAATTTTCATGTGACTGTAAAAATAGGTTTCGAAGGGCGGCTCCTGTGGCTCAAAGGAGTAGAGTGCCAGCCCCATCCATATGCTGGAGGTGGTGAGTTCAAACCCAGCCCTGGCCAAAAACTGCAAAAAAAAAAAAAATTAAAAAAAAAATATATATATACACACACATATGTTTTGAATATTAGTGGCCTGGGATATTGTAGGCATTTTGTTGTTATTACCACTAGATTTCTCACTTTCTGTGAAAATTGTCATGAACAAATATAAAATTCTAAATACTATATAGTAAATGAAAAGATCAAAATTTAAAACAAAAACTTAAATTTTTCATAATATTGTTCATATATGTTTTATTAATATATTTTTAGAAATTATCAACTGTATGAATAGTTAAAATCTACCAAGTTGAAGAATTTACTAACTCCAGGTCTCAAAGTAATGGCAGTTCGCTTTTGTAAGACACATTTTTAACCCAATTTTAAGCACAGTGTGATTTTACTCTGTATTTATTCCTTTCTATTTCAGAGAGAAAAGTTGAAGTCCCTTTTGGTAGCTAAAGAAAAGCAACATGAAGAAAGTTTAAGAACTATTGAGGCTCTGAAGAACAGATATAAATATTCTGAGGTATAAAAAGCATCAATTATTTCCTGTAATTCATAATGGGAATAATAGGGACTTGGCATTAGACTTAAACTTGAATTAGAAATCTATCTAAAGTATGACTTTGGGCTGCTTATTTACTGTTATTATTTTAAAATTGTATTACTATTAATGTTTAAACAGGATTTTTCTCTGTCATCCAAGCTAGAGTGCAGTGGCATGATCATAGCTCACTGGAGCCTTAAGCTGGACTCAATCATTTTTCCTGCCTCAGCCTCCTGAGTAACTGTGCCACCATGCTGAGATAAGTTTTTTCATTTTTTTTTACAGACTGGATCTTTCTTTGTTGCCCAGTCTTAAATTCCTAGCCTCAAGTGATCTCCAGCGTCAGCCTCCCAGGTAGCTGGGATTACAGGTACAAGCCACTGTGCCTGGCTGGGCTGATTTCTTAATGTCTCTGAGCTTATTTCCTCTTTGGCAAAATTAGGGTGATCGTCTCTTTTCCCACAGAGTTGTAAAGGTTAAATGACACCATTTAAATTGATGAGAGTATAGTTGACATTTAGTTCTGTTCTAGTTTCTCTTTGTGCTCATCCTTACCTTATCAGAACTTCATATTTTTAGCTGTAAATTTTCAGGGATTATGATGCTAATAATAAAAAAAAGGTGGCATGTCCAGGATTATCTCAGAAAGGCTCATCAATGGTGTTACTGAAAAATGTGGCTTTTTGGGGTGAATCTTTCATTCTTATTGGGGAATATAATGCCAAAATACATTTTTTTAAAAAGTGTCTTAGACCGTTTGTTCCGCTGCAACAAAATAACCTGAGACTAGGTGATTTGTAAAGAAGAAAAATTTATTTCTCATAGTTATGAAGGCTGGGAAGTCCAAGGTCAAGGCTCTGGCTTTCATGGTGAGGGCCTTCCTGCTGCATTGTTACATGGCAAAAGGGATGAACACTCGGTCCTCACATGGCAGAAGGCAGAAAAGTAGTCTGAGTGGAGCCCTCATGGCTAAATCACTTCCCCAAAGGCCCCATCTCTCTTTTTTTTTTTTTTTTTTAATTTTTTTATTGAATGATAACTATGTACATTAATACACTTCTGGGGTACAGTGTGGGGTTTTCACATGCAATCTGAAATACTTCCATCAAACTGATCAACACAGCCTTCATGTCATTTTC
>CAUYQV010069979.1:0-12755 GCA_963574575.1 Galagoides demidoff
ATTGATTTCTGTATACATTGATGCAAATGTATACATGTATACATGGGGTACATTGTGCTGTTTCATATACAATTTGAAACACCTTCATCAAGCTGGTTAACATAACTTTCATGTCATTTGGTTAATCATTGTATCAACACATTTATATTCTAGTTCTAGAAAAGTTCGCTTGTACCCTTGTTAGACAGATATATAGGTGATCTTTCCCATCCCCCTCCCACCACCCAACCACCCTTCTCCCCTCCCCTTCCCCACCCCCTCCCCATATTTTTGGGCTAGAATTAAGTTGTATCTTTTGCTTGAGAGCTATAGATTAGTTTCAAAAAAGGGCTGTGTACTTTAGTCCTTTTCTTCAATTAAATGAATAGCCTGTGGTTCCAATCACACCAGAAGGGAGGGCCTAGGAACTGCTTAAATTTATCACCATCAACCTAATATTCATGCGACTTATTCTCCCTAGCATTTGGCTCTAATCTCTGTCCATTTCCTTTTTACCTTTCTTTCTTACATCCTCCAAAAGGAAGAAAGGATAGCAAAGGACTTTTTGATGACTTTGTTCCTTGAAAGTGTGACTCATCTACAGCCATGTCATTCCAGACAAGCATGGCTACTTTGGAACTGAGGAACAAGAAAGGGGAAGCCACAGACACAAATGGCCGAGACAGACACACCCATGTGGCGGGGAAGTGAGGAAGAGGGTGCCCAGGCATAATCAAAGGCAAAATGAGAAATTTAATGGAAATGGTGAGAGACTATAATTGGAAGCTGAGAAAGGAAATAGGTTTATATTTCCAAGTGTTAGAAGAAACATTTTAGACAAATTAAATTTAGCAGAGTTTCACAGAGGAAAGAATGATGGTGTCAGAGGGACACCACATTGCCATTTTATCTGAGAGGATTTTCGGATAGATAAACTGACATACAGAAAATGGAAGTGAGAGGCCGGGTGTGGTGGCTCATGCCTGTAATTACAGCACTTTGGGAAGCTGAGGTGGGAGGATAACTTGAGGCCAGGAGTTTGAAACCATCCTGAGCAACCTAGCAAGACTGTGTCTTTATAAAAAGTACAAATAAGTAAGCGAGGTGATGGATGTGTTAATCAGTTCAATGTAAGCATCTCACAGTGCATATTGAATCAGTATACTGAACCCCATAAATGCATCAATATACAAGTTATGATTTAATTAAAAAAAAAAAGTAGAAAAATCAGCCAGACCTTGTGGCACATGCCTGTAGCTACTTGGGAGGCTGAGGCAGTAGGATTGCTCGAATCCAGGAGATAAAGGTTGCAGTGAGCTATGATGACACCATGGCACTCCAGCCTGGGCAACAGAGTGAAACCCTGTCAAAAAGGAAGAAAGGAGGGAGGGAGGGAAGAGAGAGGGAAAAAAAGGGCAGAGGGAGGGAAGGAAGGAAGGAAGGAAAGAAGGGAAGAAAGGCAGAGAGATGAGATATGAGGTGAGATACAGAAACAGCTGGACTGGTTACAGCGCCACTCAGCATTTTCCTTATTTGAACACAGTTTGAATAGTTGGCTGCCTATGATTGCCGGAAACTCAGTGTAGGTTACAGCCTGTTCAGACATCCAGTTAGGTTACAGCTCACTGGTGTGCAGAAAAGCCTTTGGGCCCAGTCTGAACTTACAAGGAGGCAGCTTTAGGCTAAACTTAATTTAACCAGTCTCATTCCCAATTACCCAGCTGGGCTCCTGGTCTTGAAGGATCATATACAGAGGGTCCTGAGATGTCACCATAGGCTTCCTTCAGGCTCTTCAAATGCTTCCTTCTACTCTCCTGCAGTCTAATTGATAAAGCATCACCATACATTTGAGATGCCACAAAGTTGAAAAACAGCACAGGCCCATTAGTACAACATGGGTAACAAGTTGTGCATGTACAACTTGTGACAAGTCTACTCTGGTGGGCCTTTAAAAATGGAACTAAAAGCAGAAAACTCCACTCCCTGAGAAGGCTGAGTTCAGCAGCCCATACAGCTTGTCTTCTTGGTGGGAGTGGCAACCAGCAAGCTCTCCAGAGCTCTCCCTCTTGTCCCTAGTCGTCTGTCATTTGGACCCTGTCTCCTTAGTCTTAGCAATGCTCTCAGGTAGCACGTGCCGTTAACCTCATTTGTCCAAATTACAGTTTTATAATTTTTTCCAGCAACAAAAACCAAGGTCCCATAATTGGAGCCCTGCTGATGGGTAGGAACCAGGACGCCAAGCACGAGGAGCCAGTCATTTGCTGCAAATCAATAGCTTCTAGGGCAATGATTCTCAACCTGTGGGTCGCAACCCACAGGAACTGTATTAAAGGGCCACGGCATCAGAAAGGTTGAGAACCACTGTTCTAGGGCCATTCTAGAAGCCTTTCTCTTCCTAAAGCATCTTTTCTCAATGGCTTGTTTAGAAGAAAAAAAAATTCCTCTGAAAGCAATTATCCTTCCTATTTCTTTCTGTTTGGGTAAAGTCACAGGTGATATTTAGTACTGCAATTATTGACATTTATTTTGAGAAATAATAGATACATCTATATAATTCCTAAATATCGATTTTTGGATAAATGGCTAACCATCCATCTAAACCTGGACTCCCTCTTATTTTATAACTTTATGACCAAGAAACAGTTGGCAGCCAGAGACTAGATTGCCAGCCTCCCTTAAAGCTCAGTGACTGGAACTCACCAACGAAGTGCGGGCAGAGATGAGCTATGCCACTTCTTCACCAAAATGGTAAGAAGCAGAGTACTTCTCCTTCAGACCCTCCAAGTCTGCCCGCTCGATACTGCTGAGCACAGGGCCTTGGAGGCAACATGATGGAGAAGGCAGAGCAGCAGGGTATACAGAGCCTGGATCCCTGAATCACTCTGGGCAGTAACATGATAGAGAAGGCAGAGCGGCAGGTATACAGAGCCTGGATCCCTGAATCACTCTTGGCAGTAACATGATGGAGAAGACAGAGTGGCAGGTATACAGAGCCTGGATCCCTGAATCACTCTTGGCAGTAAACCACTCACCGACTTGACCTGAGTGAGAAATATACTCCTATCAGGGTTGAGGCACTGCATATTTTTTACTTTGTTTATTATGGTAGTCAGGGTGAAAAACACTTATCTGTTAATTGAGGGGAAAAAAACTTTTTTAAACATAATAAAAGAGAATTTACTTTTAAAATAAAAACCTCTCTATCTTTTTTGTCTAACCATCTATGGGCCTCCAGAACATTCTGTTGGACCCTCCAATTACCTTAGCTTGTGGCTTATTCCCAATCATTATTCAATCCTCTCCCATCATCTTTTATGCTTTTATGCTTCTAATAATATTCATGCTAATGACACTGTTAATACACAAGTCACACCATTCCTCAATTTATTCTTTAATAAATTTCCTTTAAGATACACAATAAGAGAGGCCATCAATCACTGAAACATTATATTCTAGCATTCCTTGTCCTCTTCCTTTCTCTCTTCTCCTGTACTGCATATAGTATATTCCATCATTATGGAATCTAAGCCTTTATTTCCCCTCTTTGTTATCCACATCGATCCTTCTAGTCATAAGTGCCAAGCTTACAGCTCACCCCATTGTGCTAAGGGCTTAAAAATGAGATGTTCAGTACCCTGAGTCACAGATCTCTATAGAGGAAAGAGAGGGCTAACACTTATCCAAGATTAAATAGTACTGGAAAATACTTTCTACCTCATGACCTCAGAAGTTCCACCCTTTCTCCACCTCTCTCTTTCTACCCTACTGGGGAGAAGAGTGCTTTATCCAGATGACCACAGGCAGGAGCCATCACATAGCCTGTTCCCAGGTGAGAGGGACACAGGCTCAGAGTCCCAGCCCAGCTCTCTTTCTGGAAACAGACCTGGAGATCCACGTCTACAGCTCACTCACTCCAGCATTCAACGTGGCATGGTCATGAGGCAACTGTCGCCCAATATGAGACCAGCATTATTCCAAATTGGTCTTCCTGGGACTGAGTTTAAGTGGGATTCGAGTAAAGGCACTAGGGTTTGTTGAAATCATTTTCTGGACCAAGATGGATCTACTCTGCATGCCCCAACAAAGCATACCAGAGGGCTTGCAAATATAAGTAGAAAGTATATTCTAGTCTCTGATTCTTGAGTCTATATTTGAATAGGACCCTAAGATCAAAAAAAGACAAAGCTTAAAAAAGTCAACAGCAACAAAAAACCATAGTCCCTGACCTTAACTATTAAGTGGTCTCATGAGAGACAGACATGAAAATCGGGGGTTATATTAGCATGTGTGTGATTGTGTGTATGTGTACTAGATGTGACAGTAGCCTTCATTCATTACTCTGTACACAAAGCAAATTGCCCGGAAGTGAGTGAGGAACAGGAAAGGAGAAAAGATTAGGAGCCAGGCACGATGGCGCATACCTATAATCCTAGCACTCTGGGAGGCCAAGGTGGGTGGATCGCCTAAGCTCAGGAGATCAGCCTGAGCAAAGCGAGACCCTGTCTCTACTAAAAATAGAAAAACTAGCAAGGCATTGTGGCAGGCGCCCAGAGTCCCAGACACTTGGGAGGCTGAGACAAGAGGATCAGTTGAGCCCAAGAGATTGAGTTGCTGTGAGCTATGATGGCATGGCATTCCACCCAGGGTGACAGAGTGAGACTCCATCTGAAAAAAAAAAAATGTTAAGAAAGGCTTCTAAAATAAATAATGCTTGCATATGAGTCTGCAGGACATGAAAAGGTGACCAGGTGACAAGGGAGAAGGACTTACAGGGAACATTGTATGCAAAGTAAAGAATCAAAGGAGACCCCAGCACTTCCAGAAATCTGCAAATTGTCTTAAATAGGGCAATTTTAAAGAATCATTAGTAATAATTTAGATACTGTTTGACATTTTTATCAGAAAATAATTGCATAATTTTGGGGGGGCTATAAGAGCCCCCAAAGGAAACATAGAACTTTCCTTTTTTTTTTTTTTCTTTTGAGACAGAGTCTCACTATGTCACCCTCGGTAGAGTGCTGTGCTATCACAGCTCACAGCAACCTCAAACTCTTGGGCTTAAATGATTCTCTTGCCTCAGTCTCCCAAGTAGCTGGGATTATAGGCACCTGCCACAATGCCTGGATATTTTTTGGTTGTAGTTGTCATTATTGTTTGCCAGCCCAGGCTGAGTTCGAACCCTCCAGCCCTGGTGTACGTGGCTGGCACCCTACCTGCTGAGCTACAGGCACCAAGCCCACATATCAGAACTTTAAAAGCTATCCAAAGAATATTGCAAAAGCTTTGATTCTTAAGCAGCATTTGCCATTATTCTAAAAATATTTACCACCTTTCAGCATGTCTTAGGTCTTTAATTAGAAATGGGGTGTGATAAGAATCTGAGCCATTTGGCATTTAACTGCTGACAGCTTTCAAGTTCCAACACTCCTGTTCCCTTTCTTCCCCAAACCTGGGGAAACTGATAAGACAGCCAGACGCTCCCCAGAGCAAGTTCAAATGACACCCAGCCTCTGGGATCCACTGGCCACCTCCTAATCATGGTAAAGGGAAAGCTGGTCTCCTTGTCCTGCTCTCTAAGGCCACTTTGGATCTGCCTGGGAGTCTTCCTCACCCTCCCCGGAAAGCCCCATTGTCTGAGTAACTAAGCTATCCATACCCTCTGGGTGCTGGTGTGGTGTCAGCAGTATTGACATCCGAATCAAATTTTGTATAAGGTCCCATCTTGCCTGCACAGGATGATCATGAGACAAGACATTTGTTTCTTTTGTTTACATGGAATACCCCAGAAAAATCTCATTTACCAGGTGATTCCCCCCTTAAAATTACTGTGCCATTCAGAAATCATCCTGACAGGGCTGTGCCTATAAGTCACATCCTTTGGCAAAAATAGACCCATCTGCTTGAAACACCTATATGGTTTTGGCATAGTTTACTTATCTAGGACAACAGTAAGATTGCAAGTCCATTGATGTCTGCTAATACACAAACATTAGAAGGTTTTTAGAGGCTTATAGACAGCCTGTTAATAATGTAGAACAGATTCAAGACAACTAATCAGTCCTCAACAAAAATATTTTGAAGAGTCTATCATTGGAAAGCCACTCTGACAAAGAAAGGATTAGATCAGGCTCTAACCCCAGGAGCTCTAAAGTCAAAAAGAGCACAGCTGCATTTTAAATCATCAGGGCATGTGCATTATTTAGCAGCTCCTTTTGTAACCATTTGCACAGCAGGTGCCATCAGAGGAAGTTAATTTTATATGCCAGGGCATCTCCATTTTGTATATAAGTTTGGACAATTAAGTTCACAAATTCATCCTAGAAAAAGCACTACATACCTCATTGCTGAATGTCATCATGCTCACCTTCCAGGGACACTCTTTGGGAAGCTATGGATGCCTGCCTAGGCCACCCTTCTAAGCAATTTTGGAATTCTTTCCAAAATGGCCATTAAAATAGTTGTCACATAGCACAAAAAAACATGCAACACCAGTAATGAACTAGACCCAGAAGACACTGCCACATGCTGATGAGAACGCAGCTGTGAGGTGCTGATATACCAAGGTTATACAACCTTACCGAGTTGTTTGTACTGTGCACAGTGGAAAGTTCATGAACTTAATTGTCAGACCTTGTACCATGATAGTTCTGATGGTTATTTCAGAAAAAGAGCTCCAAAACTGCTTTGATGGGTGGACTATGTTTGATGCCAGTGCATAACTTCCCAAGGACAGCACTGTGAAAGTGGCTGTAGTGACATTCATCAATGAGGTATGTAGCACTTTCTGTAGAATGAGTTCATTAACTTAATTGTCAGACCTCAGATGTGTGTGTCCTGTGTTTAATCCTGAGTTAAGATGTTATTGTCAAAGTAAAACTGGAAGAAAATACCTTTATCCCAGTCCATCATGAGGGGGATACCCTGCCATGGAAGGCAGAGAATTTTCTTATTAATATTTCTACACTCTGCAATGCTTCCATTTTCAGCTGAGTTAAAAATGAAAGACACCGTAATAGCACCAACAAAGTATTCCTATCAGGCTAAGCGTAATTAATACGGGACTGGAGTGGCTCTGTTGGGATTATCATATTACATTCATGGAAAACCACCAGAACAACCCAGGCGACATTCAAGTTTGCCGTTAAAAGTAATATATAGTTGCCTTGTGCTGAGGTCAGACTAATCTGGATAAGAAAGAAAAATGCTTGAAAGAAAATAACATAAAGAACGAAAAGAAAGACAATATTCCCCTTGTTGGCTAGTTCCTCCAACTGGGGCCGGTCCAATACGCACACCCCACTGCTTCCTGTGGGCATGTTCGGGGGGTGAGAATCAATTCACTCTTTGTAGATATTAAGAAATTGTGGAGGCATTAAAAAGGGGAACACTGAATAGACCTAATGTAGTTGGAGACAAAGGATTTAAGTGACGTGGAGGAAGAGGGCAAGAGGAGAGCTGGTCAAAATCTGGGGCAACTAGTGTCCCATTGGAGGGAACGGGGACTTGAGGTCACCCAGGAGTCCACGCCACAGCTCAGAGGTGACTCTTGTTTCTACTAACTATTTTGTGTCACCAACCAAATGCAAACAGCTGATTTTACTTAGAACTAGATTTAAAAGGAATTTTTACAAAATGCCTAAAACTCAGCGCTTCCTAAATGTTCTATCTTAAGTTAGGTTTTCTTGTGCGCACAGTTCACACATTCCTTACACGGTGGTGGGAATGGTGTCCTTTGCCTTTAAGGAAACACAAATTCTCTGTACATTAAGTCTAAGACATACGTCTATTTTAGACTTGAGGTACAACATCATTTTAATGGTGACTTGACCTTCCGTGAGCCCATTTTGATCGTTAAAGTTTTCACTCTGCACTAGAGAACAAAACAGAGGGTTTTTTTTTTCTAAGTGAATGACCAAAACATTATTTTGCTAAAGCAATAAACCCCAACTGTAAATCACGCCATACAGTAAGTAGGTCACTGAAAACTAAAATGGTATCAGATGTAGTCTAGGATTTCAGTTTAGCAAGATTATCTTTTGTAATTGCTGTAAAAAAAAACTATTTTTACTAAAAGCTTGGGGGAATGTTGGCATGTTTTTAAAGCTATGCTACAGCACACAGGTCTTTAAAAAAAAACTATGTTACAGCAAAACAGTCTTCTTCCCATAGCAAGTATTTATCAGAATGCATCAGTTCACCTCACTGTTTAGTAAGATTGTACATGGGATAGAAGTTTACCTTAAAAGTCATGAGTCTTGGGATGCCACAGGGCCACTGCTAATATGGATTTTCAAAAAGGGACTGTGGTGCCTTTCTGAGAAGTATTATACCACTGAGTAGACAAAGGGCGAGTGAGAGAGTTCTCTTTCTAGGAGTCCAGCTAAAGAAAAAAATGAGAGAATTTGACTCTGGGAGGCCAAGGGAGATAGATTGCTTTAGCTCAGGAGTTCGAGCCTGAGCAAGAGTGAAACTCCATCTCTTTTAATAATAGAAAATCTAACCAGGTATTGTGGTGGGCACCTGTAATCCCAGCTACTCAGAGGCTGAGGCAGGAGGAGCGCTTGAGCCCAGGAGTTTGAGGTTGCTGTGAGCTGTGACACCATGGCAGTCTATCCAGGGCAACAAGTGAGATTCTGTCAAAGGAAGGAAAGAAAGAAAGAAAGGGGGTGGGGGGAGAGAGGGGGAGAGAGGAAAAGAGAGGGGGAGAGAAAGGGAGAAAAAATAGGACCACTTTACAAGCTCTAAAACTGTCTGGATATTTTATTATAATTAAGCAGCCACTTTTATTTGTTTTAGGGGTAAAAGTATTTTGGTTATGCTAAGAAGAGAAAATCCTTATCTTTTAGAGAACACCATGGCTTGCCCATGCTCAACAGCATCTCTGAGAGAACTAGATTCCCGCCAACAGAGGAGCTCTGAACTCAACAGAAAACAGGTACCCTGGGTCAGGGTCAGTCTAAGCACTTGATTCATAAATTATCACTTTTCCCCAGAAAACCCTCAGAAATAAAGGCATCCTTAGGAAGGTAAATAATTGGTATACCATAGTAGAATAATTTAAAGTGGCCTTCAGATGTCTAGCCAAACGAATTGTTCACACTTCAGTCCAGATATGTTGCCCAGCTGGTTAAAGAGCGTCTTTTCTCCGAATGAGATCAGATGTGGCAGTGACCCCATCCCTAGGACATCCATCATCTGAGTGGGAACAGAGATGGATTCCTGGGTTAGCTCTTTCCTTCTCGCCTCTTGCCCCCATCTGGGTGCTCCTTCTCGTTTGCAATAATAGCACGGTTAGTCAAGGTTACAAAAACACTGAACATTCCTCCCCTGCTTAAGGAATTCGGGGTGGGCCAAAATCATCGTTGAACAAATTATCCAAGACAAAATGGAACAGAATTTACTCGATCCTTCCTTTTTTTCTTTTTCCAAGGAAGAAAGAGTCTGACTGACTCCAGGGTTCTTGGCTCAGCCATTACTCAAGCCACAAACACTTCAGATATCCAGTGAGTCAGCGGCCTTCGACCGCACTTTAAATAAAAGCCTTCTATCATGATATTTTTCACATGTGTTTCACTCCCAATCGTATACCCTATAAATAAGTGCTAAGCTGCTGAGATTATGTCATCATTTGTTTCTGCAGAGATAGGCCTTGACAGTTCTTTCCAGAGGACTATGGCTTGTCTTCTATTAAGTCTCAAACAACAAACTTTCTTCTAGTTAATTCAACAGGTAGCTTCTTGTAGCCAATTTGAACATTACTCTTTTTCTTTTCTTTTTCTCCCCCTTTTATTTATTTATTTATTTTTGCCTATGTTTATTGTGGTACAACATACATACATACGTAATATTTATAACTTTAGCCATTTTTAAATGGACAGTTCTATAGCATTAAGAACATTCACCTTGTACAACCATCACCACCAGAATCTGTTTCTTTTTCCCAAGCTGAAACTCTGACCCCATTAAACACCAACTCCCCCTCTTCCTGTGGGCTGGAAGGGGAGCAGCAGGGGCAGGGTTGGTCCTAACAATCTCCTGTTCTATTCTCTGCCCCTGTGAATGTGTCCTTTGCTTTCGATAAGCGTGATAATCATTAAAGGCAGTGGGTTACTAAAACAAAGAAACTTTTTATCTTTAATTTTGATTTTTTCAACTTTCAATTATTAAATTTTTAAATGATCCTTATTTTGATTTCTCTTTCAATCCATTTGTCTGCTAGACTAGCTTACGTACATTCGTGTGGGGGTTTCTTACGGGTTTTTTTTTTTTTCAGATTAATATAAGTGTACAAACGATTAGGTTATAATGTTTCTGTTTATTAGGTAAGGTCTGCATTGCAGTAGAGCTTCTCAGCCAGGAGATGTGCCATATACCCTTAGATTGTGCCCATTAGGTGAGACCTCACCAATCTCTCTCCTGCCTCCCTTCCTCCCACTTCCCCCCTCCCCCCAACTTGAATTAAATTAAGTTTTTCTCTTGTGTGGGTGTATACAGGTTTGTCTACAGGCTTCCTATTAGTATTGAGTACATTGGCTACTCGCTTTTCCATTCTTGTGATAATTTACTAAAGAGAATGTTCTCCAACTCTATCTAAAGATAAAGAGTCTCCACCTTTTTATGGCTGAATAGTATTCCATGACATACATACATCACAGTTTCCTAATCCATTCATGGGTTCATGGGCACTTGGGTTGGTTATTTTTTTGGTTTCTAATATAATCAGATATTGAACAGGAAAAGGAAAGAGATTGTAATTAAAAAAAAATTTTTAAGTGTGCTAGAGAAACAAGTTGTACCATCACTATAGCTAGGGTTTTTAAATTACAGTAGATTTGTTTCAGTGACGTTTTCTCCGCGGACATTGCTAACCATAGATAATTAAGAATTTGGTAATAAAACTGAACAGAAAGCAAGCCGGCAGGAGGGGGCAGGGAGGAGGGGTAAATTCGCACTTAACAGGTGCAACTCTCGGCATCCGGGGGAGGGGCACGCTTCTTATTTTGACTCAAACTGTATAAAAGCAATTCCAACATTTGTACCCATGTAATATTTTAAAATTAAAAAAAGAAGAATTTTCTAAGTTTGAAGCAGTCAATTGATTTCGGTAAAAAAAAGCTCTTATATATTTACCAATTTTTTTTAAGCAACTTTTTCTTTTTCTCAGACATCTCTGATCAGGCACATCAGAAAACAGGCAAAAGGGAATAACTAGAGAGAAGTAGTCAGGAATGAGCAACTGGTAAGGCAACTTCTCAGAGCCTGAGGGCAGCCGCGAGGGAGAAAGGACTCCAGGTCTGTTTTAAAAGATAAGTGGGCAGGGAAGAGGGGCAGGGTGGAACACTCATCACTTGGGTCCTGAGGATCAAATTTCACAAGAAAAAACTTGTTTTATTCTGACATGAATAGAGAAAAATAGAGTTTAAATAGTAAGATGTATCCCTAATTCCCATCCCCTCGACTCTCTAATACAGGCAGTCCCAGGTTATAATTCAGAAAGGCTCCGTAGGTTTGTTCTTAAGGGGAATTTGCATGATGTACGTTGGAGCAGGTACCTTCACCTGTTACCTGAATAGCCTCCTTTCGTAAGTGTGAGTCATACATCAGTAGGATGCTTGTAACTAGGGGAATTACTGTACTAGCCCCTGTTCATAAGAGTGAGTTGTATGTATGTCAGATGTTTGTAACTTGAGGATGCCTGTAAAATAGAGACTTTTGTTTGTTTGACACGGACTGTCACTCTGTTGCCCAGGCTACAGTGCTAGAGTGCCATGGTATCAGCCTAGCTCACAGCAACCTCAGATTCCTGAGCTCAAATGGTGTCCGCCACAACATCAGCTAATTTTTCTTGGGTTTTTTTTTATTTTTTGGGGGGACCAGATTTTCTCCCTTACCCTGAGTAGAGTGTGGTGGTATCACAGCTCATAGCAACCTCAAACTCTTAGGCTCAAGAGATCTTTTTTCCTCAGCCTCCTGAGTAGCTGGAACTATAGGCAATCTGCCACAATGCCTGGCTAGTTTTTCTATTTTTAGTAGAGATGGGGGTCTCGATCTTGTTCAGGCTGGTCTCGAACTCCTGAGCGCAAGTGATCTTCCTGCCTAGGCCTCCCATAGTGTTAGAATTACAGGCATGAGCCACCACATTTGGACAAAGTAGAAATTTGTTTAAAAGAATCATCTGAGGTTAGCGGGGAAGAGGCTCTCCACTGAGTTCTCAGAGCCTGATTTAACACTATACCTTTGTTGCCACTGGTACTTTGTTTTGGAAAATTCCCCTTGTCACCAAATCTCTTCTGGATGACAGTACATATATATGCTTAAAATCTTTAAACAGCCTTTCCGTGCATTTGGGGTTATTAAATGCACTAAATATAAAAATGCATTAAATATAATATGTGCATTACACATGGTGGGGGAGATGTGGGGAGAGAAAGAGAGACCTAAAAAGTTGCGAACAGACAAAGAAATAAACCACTGCCTTTTGGATATTACTCTTTTTTTTTTTTTTTTTTTTTTTTGCTGTTTTTAGCTGGGGGCTGGGTTTGAACCCACCACCTCCAGCATATGGGGCCAGTGCCCTACTCCTTTTAGCCACAGGTGCCGCCCATGGATATTGCTCTCTTGATATGCAAAATATAAGGAAAGGGGACTTTGGCTTTGGTGAAATTCTCCTTAGGATAAGAGGCCAAACATTGATCAATCAAGGGTCCCACAACCCTTTAATAAAGGGGAAGAGATGTCCTGAGTGCATTCCTAATGGGGTAATGACAAGGGACTTT
>CAUYQV010069983.1:0-12572 GCA_963574575.1 Galagoides demidoff
CAGAGAGCCCACCACCCACACTCCCATCGGTACCGTCTACAGAGAGCCCACCACCCACACTCCCATCGGTACCGTCTACAGAGAGCCCACCACCCACACTCCCATCGGTACTGTCTACAGAGAGCCCACCACCCACACTCCCATCGGTACTGTCTACAGAGAGCCCACCACCCACACTCCGATCACATGAGTACCATCTAGAGAGAGCCCGCCACCCACACTCCCATCAGTACCATCTACAGAGAACTTACCACCCACACTGGGCATCAGCACAGCATTACCAGACTCAGTAACTCCACAGCCACTGTTCTGAGCTCTCTACATATGTTAGCTCATTGAATCCTCACAGCAACCTCATGGTGGGCCTCAAGACCACTCCCAGGTTCAGTGATCCTTCACTAGGAGGACTCAACAACACTCACATCCCTCCAGGGCACAACACAACAAGCTTCTGAGTCCCTTCCTGGTGGAGACACCCAGGATACACATTCAGCAAATCTTCCAGGAGGGACTTGGCAACATAGCTGAACTGGTGGACAGGGCTCATTAGAGATTTGCTTTTAGTGGGGGCTGGTCATGTAGGCACCCTCTGCCTGGCATGTACCCAGTTTCCCAGAGAGCAGGTATTCAGCAGATTAAATGGGCTAACATATGCAGAGAGCTTAGAACAGTGGCTTGTGGAGTTAGTGTCGAATGCTGTGCTAGTACCAAATGATCGATTCTGAAAATGGTGGAACCCTCCCCAAATCCAAGTTCCCAGATGCCCAAGGGCAGCTGTTGAGCAGGCCTTCCCAAGGGTAACAAGTCTCAAGCCTGCACACACGAGTACTGTCGTTATTTTCCCTGTTATAGATATGCCAACTGGGACAAAAGAAATGGAGTAACCCTTGCTCCAAGTCACAGTTAGCCAAGAAAAGTCTGGCTCTATATTCTCAATGACAGTAGGGTAATGCTTCAGAAAAGAGCTCCATTATTCTAAAAGACACACAATTAACATTCTCAGATGATGAGATTTTGTCACATTATGATAGACCAGCAAAGTTTTTCTGGGAAGGGTTGGAGTTTTGGTCATTGTGGGCCACATGGTCTCTGTCACAACTGTTCAACTCTGCCACTTTGTCATGAATAATACATAAGTGAATGAACATAACTGTGTTCCAATACAACTTTATTTTTGGACACATAAATGTGAACTTAGTATAAATTTAACATGTCACAAAATACTATTTTGGTTTTTTTTTTCCCCAACCATGTAAAAATTTTTTTTCACTTACAGGCCTAACGAAAAGTCAAAGGACCAGATTTGGCTCATGGGTTATAATTTGCCAATCCCTAGTCTCTAAATTTATTCTTTTTTGTTACATGAAAAACACTTTCAAATAATTGTATACCATTCGGGCAATGGGTGGGAGAAAATAAGCACACTGAAGTCTCATGATTGCTGCGGGAATGGAAATCTGCATGGCCTCTCCAGAAAGCAGGGGGTTTTTTGGTGATAATTTTTTTTGAAGGTCCTGTTCTTTGAGCCAGGAATTCTGTCTGTCTTTAAAGAATTAGATGCATGCAGAGAGGCTGATACGTAAGGTAATTAATCTCCCTACCCCATTTATCAGCACTTCTGTCAAATGCAAAATGCATCCCAGAGGTGTGGAAAGATACTCACAGAAGCGTTGCTCCAGCAGCGCAGGCCCCAGTGTTACAGGCAGCATTGGAATAATCAAGGAAAAGACATTGGACCAACAGTTTGCCTGACTCCACTGCTGTGCCATTTCCTCATTGAACAGACTGCATCTGGTTCTTTACAGAGAAAGCAGAGTTCAGAGATGTGACCCTGTGTTCCTCCTGAACCAGGCCTGGCATTGTGCCCCCCACTGAGACTCTTTCTGCTCTCACATTTGCCTTGCAGACATTGTACCCATCCTGACGTCCACTGTGATCGAGTGTCACAGGGCAGGCCTGAAGAATTCTGCTTTCAGCTTTGCAGCTATGTTGATGAGGCCTGAATACCGCAACAAGATAGATGCCAAATACAAAAAGAAGATTGAGGCCATGGTCAGGTAGGCAGAGACAGCCCTTTCTGCTGGCTCAGCACATTTCTCCAAGGGGGCTTTCAAAGCTGCTATTGTGCACTAAGAAAATGGGTGGGGTAAGCGATTGGGGTCATATTCAGCCACAAGCGGCAGAAAACCTGACAGTGGCTTAACCAAGCCGGTATTCAATTCAGGCATGAGGTGTCAACATCCAGGGCTCATGCCACCAAGCACAGATCCTTCCGTCTTCCACCTTTGCCATCATAACATAGATGGTTCCTCCTCAATCACAAGACATCTGTTCCATCTCTGGACACTACACCACTATTCAAGGCAGGAAGGAGGAAAATTAAAGATGGAAAGAGTCACTGTCTTTTTATTCAGGAAGGCACCCTCCACAGGACTTCCATTTTCACCTCGGTGGCCAGTACTTTGCCACACAGAACTTCTAGCTGCACAGTGGAAACAAAGTTCTGTTGGCAAGGAAGGAGGAGAGAATGGCTCTTAGGTAGGCAGCAAACACTGTCTGCCACCAAGGGATGAACAGTGAACATCTCAGCAGAAGAGCCTTCAGATTAGCAGAGCCCTCTGTCAGCAGAGGGCTCCTGTCCGCAGGCTGTGCAGCCCCAAAGGAACACAGGCATGTCCTCCCTTCAGAAACCAGTAAGTGGCCTGGTTTTCTAAAGGAAAGCTAGGAAAAATTAGAACTAGACTTTATAAAAATTATAATCGCAGTAATTTTAAACTATCATTCATTCATAATAGTGATTACTTTTGGGGTCTCCTATTAGTCACATTATAACCAGGAGACCCAAGTATCTGAATCTTGACCTAGACCTTAGCCAAGAGAGATGACTGAATTGGCAGCAGATGGGGCTACATGAACATTCCTTTCCACATATTTATGTATGTATTTATTTAAACTTTTTAAGAGATAGTGCTCACTCTGTTGCCCAGGCTAACGTGCAGTGACACAATTACAAGTCACTGCAACCTAAACTCCTGGACTCAAGCAATCCTCCTGGTTCAGCCTCCTGCACAGCTCGGCTGAACTACAGGCACATGCTTCATTCCCAGCTGATTTTTTATTTTGTAGAGACATGGTCTCACTGTGACATGGGGCTGGTGTCGAACTCCTGACCTCAAGCAATCCTCCTGCTTCAGCTTTCCAAAGTGCTGGATTGCAGGCATGAGCCATTGCACACAGCCAAAACACTCCATTTTTTAAGCCTAAGTAGGTTCAATTAGTCTGGCCTAACATACCTGCTAGGATGGAAAATAAGGTGGGGACAAAGTCATTAGAAGATGCAAGACCATATTTACAGCTCAGTACCATGCTGTCCTGGGCTGTGGCTTGGAAGAGCTGCTAGTCCTTCTCTCCCCACATATGAGTAATTTGTAGCAATGTGGTACCTGCTGGCAACATTGGCTATTTAATTAAAATAGAATCAAATGCAAAACTTTAGTCTCTCACACTAACTGTATTTCAAATGCTCAAATATGGCTCATGGTTACTGTATTGGACGACACAGAACATTTCTACTGCCACAAAAAGTTCTCCTGGACAGCACTTTGCTGTGGTTAGCCTTTTCCAGCTCAGCTACAAAAAGGTGGGGACTGAGGGAAAAAGCAAGCTCAACACTCCAGTGGCACCTGAAAAGGAGACAGCCCTCCTGTGTCTTCTGCCATCTACTATGCTAAGAACTCCGACTCCCGAACGTGGCCTAAGGCCACATACACTGACCAGTCCTTGGTCTTCCTCCCTGGAGCTGGATCAAGGGCTGACAGGGAGGTTGTAAGTCTCTCCAATCCCAGGGTCTGAGCATGAAGAAGTACACGTGTCCCATGTTCCTACTTTCCCAAATTTGCTTTCTCTTTGCCACCCATATTACATGAAATAAAGTGTCTTTTAAATGACATGTAATTCTTCCTCATAGGAGACCTGATACATCTGAGACAGAAGAGGCCACAACTCCGTGTCCGTTCTGTGAATTTCTTCTCCCAGAGTGTGAACTCCTCTGTCCTGGATGTAAAAACAACATCCCATACTGCATTGTAACAGTAAGTTTCTTTATAACAATTTTCTTTTCTTTGCACATATACCTGTATCCCATTTTAATACTTAGTATTTTTTTAATCTTCAAATTTCCTGCAACATTTAACAGATTTCATGGTAGACAAAGTTGAAAGTTATATTCACAGCAGGTAATATAAGCTCAGTGAAGACCCCGTGAGGCAATTTGGAGTAGACGGTCCTGAGCTCACACCCTTTTGCTGCCATTTCTCGGCTGCATGACCTAGTGCCGTTTGCTTTACCTTGCTGGGTTCCTCAGGAGTTGGCCTCAGTAGGCAGGTGTCACTACGGAGCAGTGAGACAACAGATAACATGTATAGAGCCTTAGTGCAATACCTGGCATGCTGGAGCACCTGATGTTGTATAGCATAAAAACTACAATGTATACATGATCTATGTGTTTATGATTTAATTTTAAAAAACTGCCATTAAGACCAATTATCAGAAAACTTTAAATATCAATGTCAGATTGTTACTGGGCTAATATAAGCTTTAAAGGAAAATAAATTCAAGTAATGATGTTACAAAATTGAAGACTATTGTGCCTTTAAATAATATTTGAAAAGTAAAATCTAACATCTTTTTAATGCCATCTTTCTAGTCAATTACCCATGTAAAATGCCATTAATTTTATAACTTAGAGGTCTGACTTTTCACTGTAATTCAAATGTAATAATTGAATAATAGTGGGAGTTTTCAAAATAAAGATGAATTTCACTCTTAAATGTACTGTTTCTAGGGTCGACATATGTTGAAAGATGATTGGACGGTGTGTCCCCATTGTGACTTCCCTGCTCTCTACTCCGAATTTAAGATGTAAGTGTGTGTCATCTCCCTTGGTCACACAGGTTTATCTAAAAATAGGCCTTTCATTTTATCACTCTTACTCTGAAGTATCCTTATATTTGTTCATGTTCCCAAAGCTGAACATCTCTTAAGACCTACATCATCTTTGTGGAAGAATCTTCCATGTTTGAGAGCATCACCCTTAAAGATCTTGCATGAGACTGAATGTATCTAATTCTTAAATCACATAATGAGCATGTATTTAAAAACTTGTTTTTCACATTAGAGTAATCCAGAGCTAAAGGAATAGATTTCATTTACTCCACATTCCCTGTCCCAACAGCATGTTAAACACTGAAAGCACATGTCCTATGTGTTCAGAAAGATTAAACTTCACTCAGCTGAAAAAAATGTCCGACTGTACCCAGTACCTGCGAACAGAGGTGGAATAGTGAGCAGCGCCTTCAGGTAAGTGCCAGGGCGAGGGGGCCACGTAGCCTTTACCTGTATTGGCACTGACTCCTTTCTGTGCATCCTGTAACTTGTCAGACTTGAACAATCTGACAACCGTTGATGTATTTTTTTAAATGTTAAATTGCAGGTATTACAGTTGCCATAGTGACAAAGGTTGTCTGCCCAAGCAGCATCACAGATTCCAACAATAACATTTTATCAAATCACATGAGTTATTTTTAATCAGGCCATTAAAATTAAAGCCAGCTAATAAAGTGGAAGTGAGTTTTTTTTTTAAGGTTCTATGATAATTCAGAAAATGTATTATAAAAATTTTGGTTTCCAGAGATTTGCAAAAAATTCTTCATTTCTTTTCCAAGTCTCATTTTTGTCGTTGGGAAGCCAAAAAGGCCTGCCAAAACTGAGGAGATTCTTTTAGGCCCCGACTGACACTGCATCTCAATGTTAGTGTGGGTCTCGCCCCCACCCAGCTTTGCAGTCTTCCCTCCCTTGGGACATGGCAGTTGCATCTGAGCAGCTGGAGGAGGCAGAAACAAAAGCAGATGTTATCTTGACACCTGTGTTAGCCGGTCTTAATCTCTGTTGCACTGCTATAAAGGAAAACCTGAGGCTGCGTAATTTATGAGGAAAAGAGGTTTATTTCTTTATCTCATGTTCTGTAAGCATGGCTCCAGTAAGGACGTTAGGAAACTTCCATTCATAGTAGAAGGCACAGAGGAGCAGGCATTACTACATTGTGAGAGGGAGTGTTAAACAGCCAGATGACCCAAACACCTCCCACTAAGCCCCACCTCCAACTGGGGGATCAAATTTCAATGTGCGAGTTGGAGGAGACGAGTATCCAAACTCCACCACCTCATATCAGCAAGTCCTCTGGTTCTCTTTGTGACTTTTTGTTGCAGCTGCAAAAAAGCAGTGGCACCAGCCACCATCTCTGCGATTACTTCACCGTGGTGCAGCCTCATTGGGCCTTTTTGCTGTTCTTGAACCACTTACTGCAAACTGTTTTCTGCAAGGGCTGTACCATTTTACACCACTGCCAGCATTACAGAAGGTTCCAGTTTCTCCATCTCCTCTCCAACACCTGTTACTGTCTGCCTGTTTCAGTATAGTCACCCTCCTGTGGTTATTTGGTTTTGACTTGCATCTCCTTAATAACTGATGAAAAGATGCTCAACTTCATGTGCTGCTTGGCCATTTGTATGTATCTTTGAAGATATACAAGTCCTGTGCCCATTTCTTTAATTGGGTTGTGGCATTGTTATATTCTATTATATAACTATATACTAGAGTTACACTAGAATATAACTAGTACACGATCTGGAAATATTTTATGGGTTTTTCACTTTCTTGACAATCTTTTGACACACAGAAGTGTCTTATTTTTATGGAGTTTATCTGCTTTTTGCTTTGGCTGCTTATGGTTTTGGTGTCTTATACTAAAAAAACCCACTGCCTAACCTGAGCTGGAGATTGAGACCTATGCTCCCTTCTAGGAGCTTTATAATTATCACTGTTACATTTAGGTGCCTGATCTGTTAAATTTTTGGATATGCACCATCTGTTGGAATGACTCTTTCCCCATTGGCCTTGGTTTTCTGTTTGACAAAGAACATGTAGCAAGAATAACTTCTATAGCTCAAATGTTTTGAAAATATTTTCTCCTACTCCATGGCTTCCCTTTTCTTATTCTGAATGGTGTCTTGAAGAAATTTTTATTTTGATGAAGTATAATTTTTAAATTTTATGGTTATTGGTTTCTGCATCCTAAGTTTAAAATTATTTTGGTTTTTACCTACTCAAAAGTGAGGTACTTTTTTTTAGAAGCTCTGGGTCTATAATCCATCTTAAAATACTTTTTGCTTCTCCCTCTCAAATAGCCATCTAGTCTTCTAGTTCAGTTCTAGCACTGAACTGAGAGCCCTTGTCAATCGCATTTTAAGTGTGGGTCCATTTCTGGGCCCTCCCCTTTGCCAAAGTTGTCTTTCCCTCATTTTACCATTTTACTGCGTGGCTTTTTTTCAAGTCTTAAAGTATCGTGGCTCTCCTGCCACACTGTCCAAGATTATGGGGGATACTTTGCTTCTCTGTACACAATTTTAGAATCAGCTTCTTGAATTCTATTTAATTATGATTGGGACTCATTAGTTGCTAACAAGTGATCGCAACTTTAAACATCACACACTTATCTCAGTTTCTACTGGTCAGTAGTCTAGACGCTGGGTCCTCTCAGGGTCTCACAGGGCTCGAGTCACGGTGGGTGGAGCTGCATTATCCTCTGAGGACTGAAGTCATCTTCCAGGCTATTTGTCCTTTATGGCCAGCAGACTGAAGCCTGAATTCTGCTCCTAGACGCATTTTTTGACCCATGGCCTCCCACCCCACAAAACTGTGCTTTAAGTCCTGCATGAGAGCATTTCTCCTTCAGGGAAAGTCTGGGCCTTCTCAAAAAGGGCTCACCTGACTCTTGATTAAATGGAAGTCATCTCAGTGGGGGCCTTAACTCCCTCTAAAATCCCCTTGTCATTCAATGAAACCTCACCAACTCAAGGAAAAGTAGCACATAAGATGTGTCTGTTTCTGAGGGATCTTGGGCTGTAATCTATAATTTCATGTCATTTGTTACGTCTTTTCCTGCTATTTGGCTATTAGTATTTCATTGGATTCTACTGACTTTTCCCCCCTTTTTAATGTGGTTCATGTCGTATACATCCACATCCATATAAACACTATAATTCAGTGGGTCATTTTTCTTCAATCACATTTTTAAAAGCAACAACAAAAAAATAACTTTCTATTCACCCACATACTTACAATTTCCATGTTATTCTTGCTTTTCTGAATCCAAGTTTCCACTCAGTGTTACTTCCTTTAATGTCTTCCAAGTGCAGGTTTGCTGGTGACTGATTCTGTCTTTAATTTTGAAGAGTGTTTTTATTTCATATGGAATTCTGAGTTAATTTTCTAAATATATTTGTCTCCACTGTTATAAAGTTTGTCCGTTTCCATGTATATATTATTTTCTCTCTGGCTGCACTGAAGGCATTCTCTTTGTTCTTAGTTTTCAGAATTTGTACTAGGTCAGGTACAATGGCTCATGCTGTAATCCTAGCATTTTGGGAGAGTGAGGTGGGAAGACTGCTTTAAGGTCAGGAGTTGAAGGACCAGCCTGAGGAAAAGTGAGAACTATCTCTACTAAAAATAGAAAAAAAAGACTGAATGTGATGGTGCGTGCCTGCAACCCCAGCTACTTGGGAGGCTTCTGCTTGAGCCCAGAAGTTTGCATGAGCTCTATCTCCACCCTGGAAGAATGAGACTGTCCCCAAAACAATTTTTTTTTTTTTTTTACTATAATACTTGCCAAAATGGGGCAGTGCCTGTGGCTCAAAGAGTAGGGCATTCGCCCCATATACTGGAGGTGGCAGGTTCAAACCCGGCCCTGGCCAAAAACTGCAAAAAAAAAAAAAAAAAATACTTGCCAAAATGTAGTTTTCAAATTTTTTTCTAGGCTTATTTAGACACAGGTCTACCACCTTGAGCAAAAGTGAGACCCCCATTTCTATAACAAAAAAATAGCTGGGCGCCCAACTTCCCTGAGTTGGGCAGGGTTTGTGAATATGAGGTTTCATTGAATGACAAAGGGATTTTAGAGGGAGTTAAATAGCTGGGCATACACTGCTAGTCTCAGCATCCCTTGAGCCCAGGAGTTTGAGGCTCCTGTGAGCTATGATGATGCCACTGCACTCTATACTTTTTTTAGAGACAGATCTTGCTCTCCTGCCCAGGCTGAAGTACAGTGGCACAATCACGGTTCACTGTATCCTCCACCTCAGCCTATCAAGTAACCAGGACTCGAGGCATGTAACCACACCTGGCTGATCTCTACCATGCTGCACAGGCAGATCTGGAACTCCTGGTCTCGAGTTAAGCTTCTCAAAGCACTGGGCTTACAGGCCTGAGTCGCCACCCCACCTCTCTTTCCCCCTCAATTTGGACACTGAGTCATTTATTCTTCAAGTCCTCTTTCTGTCCCTTTCTAACTTCTCTTTCCTAAACTCTTGTGCCTGACAACTTGAAATCCAGAGGTCACTTAAGTTCTTTCATCTTCTATTCAAAAGTTAACTGACCCTTCTTCTAAGTAGAATTATTTCAGATTTTGTCTAAAGTTTGTAACTATTATCTGATAATAACAATTTATCTATAATAGTAATATTATAATATTACTAATATCTATTAGTATATCTAATAAATATCTCTACCACTTCTGGAAATAGAATCCTATTTTGTTAAGACAATTTATAGAAAATCTTAAGTTCCAAAACTAGTGTTTTTCAACCTTTAAGCCTATAGTTAAACTTCCACAGCACACTTAATGCTGACCAAAAAAAAAAAAAAAAAAAAAAGTAAAAGTTGAACTTTTCAAAAATAATGTATTAAAAACTTTCACAGCATAGCAGTTGAAAAATCACTGCCCTAGATTCTGCTATGTCGTAACATGGTGGGAGGTTTGTCTTCAGTGAGTTATGACTGTGTACTATCTTTTGATATAGCTGGGTGCAGTGGCATACAATTTGTAGTTCCAGCCACTCAGGAAGCTGAAGTAGGAGGATCACTTGAGCCCTAGTTTGGGGCTGCCATGATCACACGCCAGTGTGAGCCGTACAGTGAGAATGCCTCCTTAAAACAAAAAATCTGTCATACAGTGAATGTTGGTTGAAGCTATCGTTCACTGCCTCCTTTTAAAGAACCAGTAAGTGTTTAATTTCAGGGACTTTTTTCTCTACAGTTGCTGAGCAGTCTGAGGTGGTGAACAGCACCCTCACTGTACATGCCCACACAGTTTTTGGCAGTTATCACGTGCAGTATCAATTACAGACTGACGATTTATAGCTTCTATGCAGCATTCCTGCTCCACTTTTCCTGAGATGAGCAAAAATTCCTTCTTAGTACTTGGCTTTATCATCAAATGCCAGTCATTACTTGAAACCCTTTTAAAAAGCCTTAAAAGTGTTTTGTTTGTCCTTTCTAGATATAGTGCTCCTCAGAAGGCATTTCTCACAGGAGGCCGTGTTTCCACCTGGTGGATTTAAGAGATGGTCCTTCCTGGATACAGAAAAACGAAAACAAAGGTGCCCCCTCCAGGGCAGCACTTTCAGCTCTGCAGAGGGCAAAGAGCACCTTCCAAACTTGCTGTTTATTGTATTTTGTATATTTCCTCTTCAAAGTCTTATAGACTCTGTTCTGCAATGCTAATCTTATGACATAACTTGTAAATATTCGGTTTTGATAACTTTTATATTTTGAAGTATTGCCTTTAAAATAAAGTTGTTGACTAGATAGGTGTGGTGTCTTCCTGGATCTAGAGACAAAAAAGGATGGGCACAGAGACTCACCTCTCTAATCCTATCACTGCGGGAGGCCAGTTCTACATCAGCCTGGAGCAATTTGGCAAGACCCCTGTGACTACGAAAAATTTAGCCCAGCATGATGGCAAGGACCTGGAGTCCATGCTTCTCAGGAGGCGTGAGCCCAGAAGTTGAGGTTGCAGTGAGCTAGGCTAACACCATGGCACTCTAGCCTGGGCACTGGAGTAAAACCCTGTCTTTGAAGCACTATCAAGTTTGAACAGGGTTAATAGTGTAAAAAGCCTGAAATTAGACATTTATATACATTAAGGCTAAACAGCAGAATCAGTCCCAGAACCAAAAGTCAATTTTGAAGGAATGAGGGAAAGTAAAAGCTTGTATCTGTTGGAATTCCTGTCACAAAATTAAACTTCTGACTTCCCCTGAAAACATAATACATCATTTGGAATCTTATCCAAGGCTGTATGAAGGTTACTTCCTCCGTAGCACACACACACATTCCAACATTGATAGTACAAGCTTCCTTGCAATCCAAGGCCAACCTCACCAGATGTCTGAAAATCACCAGGTAAAAAGGAATTCAAGCGGTTAAAAAAAAATGAAAATGTCACCACTGTGTCTGTACGGCTGACAGAAATGAGTCACGGAGTCAACTTTGAATGAAATCAGATGATACAATTTCAACAGGCTGGCCCCAGCAACACGATGAAAGATAAAGTTGAATAATTTGTTACGGACAACAAAACCGCCAAGACTCCATCTTGAAAACAACAAGTGTGCAGTTTTATGCTACAGAGATGTGCAACACCAAGGGGCTCCAATGACAATTCAATCCTCATACAGAACATTCAGATTCATATCCAAACTGCTGTGGAACCACCAACTGCCACCTGCCACTTACCTCCTGGTCACAGGCATTTCAAAGAGGAATCAAACAGACCCACAGGTATCAAAGGGCATATTTATAATTTGATTGTAAAAGGAATGTTGTTTTATACACATTGTGCCAGTCTTTGTGTTCTGAGCTTTTAAAATGAAAAGAATCATAATGAACGAGGGCAACGAGTAAATTACAGTCCCTGTCCTGGTGTGTCCAGGGATGGGGCAGACCAGCCTTGCATATCCAGGAGTAACAGATGGAAGACTAGGCATAAGGAAACCACCCTCACCCCACTGGGGAAGAAACTTACTAAAGCAGAAAAGTTTCAAGTCTGGCTTTAACAAAGAGAAGGGCATGACTCAGTAGGCAAAGGCTTTAAGGAAACGTTTTATTTTCATAATGAATTAACCTCCACAAAGGGCGTTTTTCACACTGGTAAATAGACTTTAAATGTCTCAGGCACTTTATACCTCCTCTCCTAAAGGCAGGCAGGGAATACATCCTTATTTACATTCCCTTTAGCACATACCTCACAGAGGCAGCACGGCATGTACCTCTGAGCATTTACCGCCAAGATTAAAAAATAGCTGGCTAGATGCACAGCCTCAGGGCCACACAACAAGTACAGGAACAATCTAAAGTTCCATTGGGGTCTGTGGAATCAACCATAGGACAGGACCAGATCTTCCAGGGACCAAGTGAACAAAAGCCAGTGTTGTCACATGACAGAGTGAGCCTAAGACTCTGACCCAGTCTGGGCCCTACTTGCTTGAACCTGATAGATAGGTTCAGACTCCAGGATAAGAATGTCATCCTTCCACAGTCCCCTGCCCCCTCTAGTAACAACAACAGAGGCCTCTCCATGAAATCCTGTTCCCAGCAGAGATGTGGTCAGTGCTTACAGACTAGAGCTGGGAATTAAGAGTTCTGACTCTTCAACCGCCAACGTTATGTTTCACACA
>CAUYQV010069984.1:0-12257 GCA_963574575.1 Galagoides demidoff
TTTTTTTTTTTTGAGACAGAGCCTCAAGCTATCCCCCTGGGTAGAGTGCCATGGCATCACAGCTCATAGCAACCTCCAACTCCTGGGCTCAAGCGAGTCTCCTGCCTCCGCCTCCCAAGTAGCTGGGACCACAAGCGCCCACCACAACGCCCGGCCTTTTTTTTTTTTTTTTTTGGTTGCAGCCATCATTGTTTGGTGGGCCCGGGCTGGGGATTTGAACCTGCCACCTTAGGTGTACGTGGCTGGTGCCTTAGCCGATTGAGCCACAGGCGCAGAGCCAGGAGATTGAGGTTGTAGTGAGCTATGATGGTAATGCTACACTCTAGCCAGGGCAAAAGAGGAGGATTCTGTCTCAAAATATAGACACACACACACACATACACACACGTTCATACTTACGTTAATGCCCTAATCCCCAGCCCCTCACAACGTGACCTTATTTAGAATAAAGTTGTTGTAGATACAATTAGTTACAATGAGGTCACATTGGATTAGGGTAGGCCAATATGACTAGTGTCCTCTTTAGAAGGTAGCCACGTGAAGACACCCAAGGAAAACACAAGGACAGC
This sequence comes from Galagoides demidoff, assembly GCA_963574575.1. NCBI lineage: Eukaryota > Metazoa > Chordata > Mammalia > Primates > Galagidae > Galagoides > Galagoides demidoff. Next base: position 570 of record CAUYQV010069984.1, read on the forward strand.
AAAACAGAGGCTGGAAATATGCAGTTTCAAAGCAAGCAATGCCAAAGACTGCCAACAAACAAACCATCAGAGGAAGAGGCAAAGAAGGATTCCCGCCCCCCACAAAACACAGCCCTACCACTGCCTTGATTTTAGGCTTCTAGTCTCCAAAACTATGAGACTATGAACTGTTGTTTTAAGCCACCCAACCTATAGCACTTTGTTATGGCAGCCCCAGGATACAAACACGAGTAGCTTACAAAGAATAGTATTAGAAGTGTCTGACCATCTGATCTGATTTTGAGAAGAATGCCACAAGTTCTAGAATCCTAATAACATTTGTGCAAGAAAGACCTCTGATTGTTTTGAAGAAAAAAAAAAATGAACCTGAAATCCCCATAATTAAAACAAAAATTATCATATAGAGTAGCAGTTCTCAACCTGTGGGTCAGGACCCACAGGAACTGTATTAAAGAGCCACGACATTAGGAAGGTTGAGAACCACTGATCTAGAGAGTGACAGTACATTAGGAACATTAACTAAAATACCTTAAAGATAAATAAATGCCTTTGTGCCTGCTGGTTTTGTGAAAATAAGAAAACAAACAAAGCAAGCAAACAAGCAAACAGGGAAGAGAGTTCATGGACTTAACAGGGCATACAGACAAAGATCAGCCTCCTAGGTTTGCAAAAGGAGAGAAGAAAGGCCTTAGGACCAACACTGCTGCTCCAGTTTTTAAAAACGTGTCCTAAAATTATCCAGGCACAGTGGCTCCTAGCCCTCTGGGAGGCTGAGGCAGGTTAGATTGCCTGAGCTCAGGAGTCCAAGACCAGCCTGAGCAAAAAGAGCAAGATCCCATCTCTAAAATTGGCTGGGCATTGTGACAGGTGCCCATAGTCCCAGCCACTCTGGAAGCTGAAGCAAGAGAATTGATTATTTCTTGAGCCCAAGAGTTGGAGGTCGCTGTGAACTATGATACCACAGCCCTCAACCCCAGGTGACAGAGACTATCTCAAAAAATAATAAAATAAAATTATCTTCACAAGTTTCAGTTATTAGTCTCTGTTTCTATTTGGAAATTAAGAGGTTCAAGAGAACCCTGACCTACACCTGTTTGATGTAACCATATTTGCAAAGAGCTAGTATCCAGAGGAAAGTAGTGAGAAAAAAGCTATTTGATTCCACTACCCAACCATCAGTCCTTTTAAGTGTCTGACTATAATCCACACAGACATACTTAGCAAACTTTAAAATACAGCCTCTCAACATTGTTACAATTAAGTCACTCTGAAATGTCACGAAAAGCCATCTAGTCCCATTAAAATCTTCACACTCTCATTAAAAAAGCACTTACAGACTTGAAAATGTTCCTAATACATTATTTAAAGACACAAGATGTACAGTGACTAAAAATCCTTGTATAAGGAAGAATAGTAGCAACCTACTTTTTAAAAAAATGTGCGAATTTGTGTCATAATTGGGTAATTGGTGAACTGCAGGTAGCAGTCAGGTTGTAATGTACTAGTTTAAAAAACTTGGCGGGCCATTCCTCTGCCCTGAAATTTCCAGGGACCAACCACATCAACAGTACACAGGACACATCTCTTAGTTTAACAAACAGTCCCTCCCTCCTTCCTTCCAGGATTTCCAAGCCCAGGAAGCCAGAGAAGAAAGAAGGGGGAAAAATTTCAGACCTTTTTAGCTGACACACCCCAGGCCACTAGTGAAGACCTGACCTCTGCTTCATTTGGTCTCCTCCCTTTCAATTAAGGGTCACTGTTATTTATCTATTGCCATTCAGAGTCCTAAATGTGTTTTTTACAAACCCTAAATCCCCAAAGGGAACAACAGCAGAAGCCCTGGGCTGAAAGTCTCATTTCTGCTCCTCCCTCCCCTTACCTCCCCCCACCCCAAAATTCCACACAACATAATCCACCTCAAGAGCTAAGTTTTTCGGACAGTCTCTCCTTCTGTCACCCTGGGTAGAGTACCCTGACATCATAGCTCTCAGTAACCTCAATCTCTTCTGTTCAAGCAATCCTCTCGTCTCAGCCTCCAGAGTAGCTAGGGCTACAAGAGCCCAGTAAAATGCCTGGCTAGTTTTTCTATTTTTAGTAGAGATGGGGTCTTGCTCTTGCTCAGGATGGTCTCCCAACTCAGCAAGCTATCCACATCGGCCTCCCAGAGTGCTAGGATTACAGGTGGCTCACTCTGAGGGGGACTGGCACTGAGACTCCCAAACCCAGCTATGGCATCACAATGCAAAGATACCTCATGTCCTGCTAGGTCAAGTTGACTCTGCTGGTGGGTTTCACAGCTCTAAATTTGTTTAGTATTAGTTTAGTATTAGTTTTTAATGAAATTGTTGAAAATGTTGAGTTTTTATAAAATGTAAAGATTTATGACTTCTGTTTTCTCTCTTCCACATTGACTATACTTCAGTGCCTGAAGCCCTCAGTCTTCTAAATTGTAAAGTGAAAAGGATGGACTTCCCAAACTCTAAAACCCTCCCTCTAAACCATTTTGTAAGTCCTTATAGATATGCATTTGTTTCTTTGCACAATTAAGCTCCAGTTTCAAAAATGATCTGTACTACTTCATAATTTTGATTGTAATTTTTAAAAACAAATGTCATATGGCTTTAAAATATTCAAAATCCCTAAGAATTCAAAACTGCCATACCTGTAATTCCAGCATTTTGGAAGGCACAGGCAGGAATTCCATTTGAGGCCAGGAGTTTGAGAACCAGCCTGGGCCAGACCTCATCTCCACACACACACAAAATTAATTTATCCAGGCATGGTGGAGCTTACCTGTAGTCACAGCTACTGGGGAAGTTGAGGCAGAAAGATTGCTTGAGCACAGGAGTTCAAGACTACAATAAATATGATTGTGCTACTGTGCTCCACCTTGGATAATAGAGTAAGACTATCTCCCCCCACCCCCACCCCCGCCAAAAAAAAAATTAAGATTTATTTTCGAGCAGGAGAGAGACTGTAAGGTTTTCTTGCTTCCTTTTCCCACCTCAAACCTTTCTCTTACAGAGATCTTTAATACATACCATGCTATTGCTGGCATGATGAATGAAACCAAATAAATAAATGAAACATGTTAGTCATTCTTATACAGATAGTCATACTGTTAATAAGTGCCTATCATGTGCTACAGGTGAATGTTTCAATTTTGCCAACATGGAAGCTAGAAAAGTATAAGTTTACCAAAGTCAGAAAGGTAGAAAACTGGGAAAGCTACTAAGCCCTCTATATTTCAACCTAGGAATAAATAAATGACTGATAAAGAAACTTTCAAAGTGAAAAAAAAAAAAGCAAGACGCAGGAAGAAATGAAGCATTAATTATATAACCTCCCATCATCAAGGCTTTTTTAAGAGCAACATTTTATTTTCTTTAAACATTCTTCTTTGGCAATTCAATGCTAAAAACTGAATGCAGTGTATTTTGGATCATCATTCAGTTCTACGGAAAAAAAGAAAGTCTAGGGGCCCTGTACAAATAGTTATATGACAAAAGCTAGGCAAAGAACGGGAATGGTGACTTGGCACCCATAGCTAAACGGTTAGGGCACCAGCCACCTACATCAGGGCTGGTGGGTCTGAACCTAGCCCAGGCCTACTAAACAACGACGACAACTACAACAACAACAAAAAAATATTAGCCAGGCATTTTGGCAGGCACCTGTAACTCCAGCTACCCGGGACACTGAGGCAAGAAGAGATCACTTAACCCCAAGAGTTTGAAGTTGCTGTGAGCTGTGACGTCACAGCACTCTATTAAGGGTGACATAGAGAGACTATGTCTCAAAAAAACAAAACAACAACAACAACAAAAAAAAAAAAAAAAAAACAGGGAATGGTTGCAATTAAATACCACTCTCCCTGGCTCATTGATTGCCATGGGGTCACTGCCATCCTGCAACCTTTATGCTTATCTGTTCATCTCTTGCTACTCAGAGAACATTAGGGAGATGTAGACAAACTCTTGGTCATCTCAGGCCACCAGAACAAAATACTACAGACTAGGTGGCTAAAACAACAGAACTTGATTCTCTCATAGTTCTGGAGGGTGAAAGTCCAAGATTAGGGTGCCAGGATGATAGGGTTTTTATGAGGGCTTCTCTTCCTGGCTTGTAGACAGCCACTGTCTTGCTACGTCCTCACATGGCAGGGAAGGGAGGAGGAGCAAGCTCTCTGGCATCTCTTCCTACAGAGGCACTAATCCCATCACATGGACTCAACCCTCACAACATCATTTAAACTTGATTATCTCCCAAAGGCCCCATCTCCAAATACTGTCACAATAGAGGAGAGGTTAGAGCTTCAGGATATGAATAGGGTGAGGGGAGGGCAGGAGATAATATTTATGATACTTCAACAAACACTTAAAGAGCACCTAATACCTCTAAGTCCTATACTGGACAGGGGGGCAAAAGCATGAATAGGAGGCCTCAAACTCTACCTTCTCAATAAAATAAGAGCATGGTACAATTACGCTATGGGACTGAGCAGTTTTATCTGACCAGGATTTTCAATCAAGCAATTTCAATCAAGCAATGTTTAGTTCTAGCGTGAAGTGAGATGTTTATTCATAGATCCAATGGAAAATTAAAAAATTAAATAGTTTCTTACACATGTGAGGCTTCAAGTGGCCCCATGATCCTTGCTTTGTGGTGTCCCTGACTTTGTGTGTTGTTCTCTTAAGTGTGAAAGAGACATGCAGCTTGCTTCTAACCAGAACAAAGCAAACTGATGGATATACACAATTATGCAACCACAGTACAAAAGATTGTAGAACCTGCCTCACTGCCTTGTTTGCTCCCTTGTTGCTTGGAGGAAGCCAGCAGCCGTGCTGTGGAATCTCATTCCAGAACAGGAGCAGAGGGTATATGCTAGCCAACAAGAAAATAAAGCCAAACTCCAACAATCTGAGTGGGCTGCGTAGCAAATCCTTCCAAAGTCCAGCAAGTAGGTAAGACTCCAGCCCTGGGCATCTTGACTGCAGCCTTGCAAAAAACACAGCTAAACTGTCTCTAGCCAGACTCCTGACTCACAGAAACTGTGAGGGAATAAATTATGTTATTTTAAGGTACTAAGTTTGTAGTAATGTTGTTATATATCAATAGATAAGTAACATTAAAGATAATTTTCTTAAAAGCACCACTGAAAGTGTTTTAAAATAGTCCATTTCCTTCACAAATCAACAATTGTCTGGGATTATATGGAGAATAGGTGGAGCTATTTGTTAATTTCTCAAGGAAGAGAACAGAAGGGAATCTGAAATAAATGCCTAGAATCCTGTAACCACAGAGCAGTTAGTAATCAGAATGATCTCAAATCTAACAGTTGAAGACACTGGCATTCAGAAAGGCTCAGCGACATATCTAAAGATAAGAGTATATTCATCACAGAGCTAGAAACCAGCTTTTATATGAAAGTCCTTTCCAACCAAGTCAACTCATTTCTTTTTCTTTTTTTTTTTTTTTTTTTTTTGAGACAGAGCCTCAAGCTGTCACCCTGGGTAGAGTGCTGTGACATCACAGCTCACAGCAACCTCCAACTCCTGGGCTCAAACGAGTCTCCTGCCTCAGCCTTCCAAGTAGCTGGGACCACAGGCAACTGCCACAATGCCCAGCTATTTTTTGGTTGCAGCTGTCATTGTTGTTTGGCAGTTCCGGGCTGGATTCGAACCCGCTACCTTAAGTGTATGTGGCTGGCCACTTGAGCCACAGGCGCTGAGCCAAGTCAACTTATTTCAATGTTTAATGAACATACTCAAAATGTATCTATCAAATACAATTCTTTCTGGATGTGGGATGGTAAGCCAAACCAAATATTCCTTTTTCAGTTACAAATTTACAGCACATGCCAGGCACAATGGCTCAGGCCTGTAATCCTACCACTCTGGGAGGTCAAAGAGGCAGGAATGCTTGAGGAGTTCAAGGCCAGCTTAAGCAAGAGCAAAACCCTGTCTCTACAAAAATAGAAAAAGTAGCTGGGTATGGTGGCTCATGCCTGTCATCCAGCACTCAGGAAGCTGAGGCAGGAGGATTGTTTGAGTCCAGAAGTTTAAGGTTTCAGTAAGCTTTGATGACACCACTGTGCTTTAGCTGGGGTGACAGAGCAAGACCCTGTCTCAAATGAATGAGTGAATGAAGAATGAAAGAGTTTGCAGCACATTACTGAATATGCTTATATACAGTGCATATGTAGAAAAACGGGATGGATTTGTCCTGATTTGTGGATATCAATGAGCTTGCAGTTTTTTGGCATTTTCTTTTCTTCCTCTAAGAATAAAAACTGCGGCCTTTTGAGAGTTCCAGGTAATCTGGTTTTACTCCCTGACAAGCAATCTTGTTACTCCAAAATGGGTTAAGGAGAAAAAAAGCTAAATGAACAAAAGACGTTTAACCTAAAAATGTATCCACTTTTAAATTTTCTCCATGGAAGTGAATACTCTCCAGAGAATCATGAAATGTCAGCATTAGAAAAGACTGTGCTAATTCTGGTCCAGCTTCTCCAGATACTGGAAGTTTAGGCAATCTGCCCAAGGTCACAAAGAAAATTTAACTACAAAAGCAAGTCAAACTGACTTCCAGTTTAGTTATTTCCTGTATTATACTGGGATACATCACTCTACCCTCAAATTGCAAAGGGATACAAATACTTTGGGAAATGTCTCCAATCAATACCTTGACTTTGGCCTTCAAATACAATCATGAATGGGAAACAGTATACCAAACTGAACTTGTTCTTAAGTATTTCAAAAGAAATACAGGATATAAAAAGTAGGGTTCTATAAAAACTACTGACCATGTAACATTCATAATGAAAGAATACTTCATAATATGGTAGTATTCCTTTAAAAATGAAATCTTGAAACTTAAATCATATTTAAGCACTGCAAGAAAAAAAATGTCAATGATACCCCTACTTTCCACAAAATCTCTTATTTATTCAATTTACTTAAAGTGAGTACCTTTCACAGCTCCAATGCCTTGCCCCAAGTCTAACCAAAGCAGCCAATATACAATACGTACACACTGTGCCTTCAGACCCCAGGGACAGAGGAATAGACAACTCTGCTCAGCATGCAGGTAGTTCACATACAAAGGAAACTGTGATAAGGCCTATGACAGAGGTATAAGCAAGGCACTGCTGGGAATACAGATGATGCAATTAATTCTAGATCAGGGAAACCATAAACAAGCCAACTCATTTGAATCTTCATGTACGAGGAGAATTTTGTCTAGAGGATCTAGAGGGTTCCAGATAATTGGGTTTCAGCTTATTATATGAACAGCAACCCTATTTCAAAGTGGGGGGAAAATATTGTTCTTTCCTGTGTCCTATTTTTGTTCATTATACATGTGAATACTTTTATTGCTATAATCTGTTTACATGTCTGTCTCCTCCAGTGGACAGCCAGTTCCTGAAAGAGCAGACACAGACTCCCTTTCATCATTATTCCTCTGCAATATCTAACAGGGCAGGCCTTGACACAAGGTAAAACGCTACCATTCAACTTCCCTAAGCATAAAATAGCTATGAGGTCACTTGTAAATTCCTTTCATCTCTCTACCATCTAACCTTAAATCTGTAATAAGGCACAGTCAGTCATTTAAAAAAAAATCTATGAGTCTACCATCATCTCAGATAGGGCTGCCAGAAACAGTGCTTAAGATACATAATCCACTGTGTTGAAATAATTATTCTTAACAAATACTGCTTCTATTTATTCCATATTACTCCTCCCTATTATAAACTTTCTATACCACAATCAAAGTTCTGAAGGATAGGAACAGCAATTCCATTGGAAAATGGAATGGACAGGATTCTGGAGTCAAATTCGTTTGGTAAATGCGAGCTTAATCCAAGTTAGTTGAAGACAGATATCTCAGTATATTCACTAATATTAAATTTAATCTTCAAGAAAGGAATTTAGTATTTATGGTTTTTTTTTTTTTTCTTTTGGCCTCAGAGTATCATGGCCTCGTTCTTCTATGGAAGGTGAGGAATAGTTTCTGGGATATTTATTCAAGTTAACAGTAGCATTTAGAGCTATGGTTCTCAACCTTCCTAATGCTGCGATTTATTTTCATTGTTATAAAGGGGTAACACCCACAGGTTGAAAACAGCTGATTTAGACATTTAAGAAAACAATAAATCTCAGTGGTATGTCTTCAGTAAATATAGCAAGAGTGACAACTGGATTCATTTCTTCATTAATGCAACTAATGTTTTCTGAACCCTACAGTACTGAAGAGCAACAAAGCCACTGTACTCGTGGAGCTTAAATCCAGTGGAAGGGAAGAATGCCCTCCAGTCCCTGCTTGGGAGATAAAGAAGTCTTTCTGACGCCTTGAGTCTATACACAATTTCTTTCATAGCTCTGAGCACCTGGTGGGTGCTCTGTAAATAACTGCTAGCAGCTTGATCAGGGTTATGTCTATAGACATTTTCCAAATTCCCATGAAAGACATTCAAAAAAGTAATAAAATACACTGTCAGTAATCCGTGTTTAGTTATTTGATCATGTGGAAAAACATCTACAAAAATAATAATTCAAGGCCTGGAAGGTACCTTAGAAATCATCCACTTTAACTCTTCTTGAATTTCCTCAGAGGAAACTGAGGCCCAAATGTCTAAGACTGTAAGAAATGTCAAAGACAGATGTCAAGGGATGGGACCATCTGCTAACTAGGACTTTTCCCAGTGCAGAGCCAATTGTCTGGTGAAATTACAGTCCCCTTACTACCTCTTCACTGTCTTAAAGAAGAAGTATCATCAGACGAATTCTCTAAGCACTGTCACAGCACAGCTTTCATTTCAGGTACATCCACAGCCACCCTCAAAGAAACAAAGGCAACAAGGAAAAGTGAGCAAGAAGGAAGCTTTAGATATCCTTGGACACAACAACAGATCTAGCCAATAAAATATCAAAAAGTATACCCTTTTGGCTCGGTGCCCAGACCTCAGTGAGTAGGGCACCAGCCACATACACTGAGGCTGGTTGGTTCAAGCCCGGCCCAGGCCTGCTAAACAACAATGACTGAGAACTGCAACCAAAAAATAGCCAAGTGCTATGGCAGGCCCCGGCTGCTTGGGAGGAGGTTTGAAGTTGCTGTGAGCTGTGATGCCACAGCACTCTACCCAGTGAGACAGCTTGAGACTCTGTCTCATATTTAAAAAAAAAAAACAAAAAAAAACAGTATACTCCTTTAAAGAAAGATTAGACTAAATGCTTCAATCATGATCAGCAGGCATTAAGTTGTAGGTTCTGCCCGTAGCCCTTTCTCTGCCCTACTGAATGACCCTGAACTATCTGTAAAATAAAAGGTTGGACTAAATTCTATGCAGGTCCCTTAGAACCTCAAATCCTATGATCTTGCTAAACTTAGGCCACCAAGAAGGAACTTTCCATCAAAAGATGAGCCAATCTCACTTCTCATGGGTCATAGCTGCTTCTGCTCCTTCTTGATCAAGATCAGCTACATCTGCACCAAGCGCTGAATGTGATAGGACATAAAACAGATAAGCACTCTCCAGGTGCACTTTATTATACTTCCCTATCATTTAACATACAATACAGAGATGTACTATGAAATGTTATAACCTAAGAGCAAAGTATCCCATGCTGGTCTAACTACCATGGTGTATAATTTCTAGATCCTACATTTTAATAAAACTCCCTAATAATTAACTAAGGAGAGGGAAAGACAAAGTCACAGGAAGAACAAATACAGAAATGTTAAAACATCTCTTTAATTTCTCTTTCTCCTAGTTTACCCTAAACAGACTTTCACTGCAGACGTTACTCAGCACTGGAAAACTGAAAAGTTCCAAACAAACTGTATTCAGAAGCTACTTTCTAGAGCAAAACAAGGCACCTCCTCCCTTCACTGTGAAAAAAAGGACAAGTGGGCAGATAGGCAGTAGCTGGGCCTTTGGAGAAACCCTACCCTTGCCTGCCTCAATTCTAGCTTAAACCCTTTACTTCACAGCAGGTGAGATCTTTACTTGGATCTCCATATAAAAGGTCAGTTCAATACATTTTGACATCCACATGGCAATACTGCTTGGACTAAATTAAAACCTCCACTGAGAATTGAAAGGGATAAGTGAAAATATTATAAAGAGAAAGAAAGGAAAAAAAGAAATGTGAGTTAAGAGTGTGTTGAGTCAAAGTGGCTCAGGCCTGGAATTCTGGGAGGCTGAGGTAGGACCAGGAAATGGAGGTTGCAGTAAGCTATGAAGACCACACACAAGTGTTTAATATTAACAAAAAACTGAGGCTATTCCCAAATAGAGAAAAAAGAAGTTTGAGAAACTGTTATACTACTTTTGAAATGAGAATTTTACTGTTGATTTTAAAAAATAAACATACATGTTGGAAATAAATGATTCTAATACAGTAAGAATCTAGAAAATACACTGTTACAGAGAACTCCAACTTCTGCTGGCATCATTAACTTGCTGTTGAACAAGATGTCACTTACTCTTTCTGAACTTCAATTTCCTTATTAAAAAATTAGGAGGGTCCTAAATGACCTGAAAGATGTTTTCCTTTAACCTCACTCTCCTTCATATCTGTTCTACTCATTTATTCAGTCAGTGAACAATGAACATCTGCTATTTGTCTAAATACATTAGACACTGCAAATACAGTTATGTGCCACATGACAACTTTTGGTCAACAATAAACCCCATTTAAAATGGTAGAATAGCCTCTCTACAGCCACCATAGAATGAGGACACTAGAGTTATCTTGCTCCTCCAGTCATGGATTTTGCCATCTCAAGAAGGTCCAAACATTTTTTTCATGTACTGGATAAACTATCTACTTCTTGCTCTGATTTTAGTCTATTTCTTTAGGGTTGTCCCTATTCACATGAGAAAAAAGCATTTCAGAATCCTCCCTTGGGAAAAACAAAGGCACTTTTAAAGAAGCAGCTAACTGGTTTTACTCTACAACTTCTCAAAACAAAATAACATTTCCTTATTAAAAATAAGTAAAACTGTAGTTTACTATAAGACAAACTGGCTTCTTTCATCTGATAATAGGAACTGACATAAACTGTAGGGGCAACAGCAAAATCACTAACAAGGACTTAACCCATCTCTGAGTCAATATTCTCTATATTGTATTTTAATATTAAGAATAAACATAAAGCTATCAAATGCAGCTACTAAAGTGAAAATTGGTGCAATTTGGCAGTATGCATCAAAAAATTTTAAAACATGTATGCCCCAGTGGAAATAATTTAGTATCTATGAATTTAAGACTTTTCAAAGATTTAGTAGTAAGAATGTGTATCACAATATTGGTTATAATATCAGAAACTTGGAAAGAGTTCAAGTGTCCAATAGTCACAGATTAGTTAAGCATGTTTTAGTACATCCACACAACAGACTACTTTGTAGACATTTAACATGTTGTAAAAAGAAAAAAAAGTATTTCAAGAAATGACAAGGTGCTGGCTCGGCGCCTGTGGCTCAATTGGCTAAGGCGCCAGCCACGTACACCTAAGGTGGCGGGTTCAAATCCCCAGCCTGGGCCCGCCAAACAACAATGATGGCTGCAACCAAAAAAAATGGCCGGGCGTTGTGGCGGGCACCTGTGGTCCCAGCTACTTGGGAGGCAGAGGCAGGAGACTCGCTTGAGCCCAGGAGTTGGAGGTTGCTATGAGCTGTGA
>CAUYQV010069986.1:0-35171 GCA_963574575.1 Galagoides demidoff
TGGTCCCAGCTACTTGGGAGGCAGAGGCAGGAGACTCGCTTGAGCCCAGGAGTTGGAGGTTGCTATGAGCTGTGATGCCATGGCACTCTACCCAGGGGGACAGCTTGAGGCTCCATCTCAAAAAAAAAAAAAAAAAAAAAAGTCAGATGTCAAAGGCTCCCTTGTAGCTCAGGGTAGCGTAGCCGTGCTAGTTCAGACTTGTGAGGTATAATGGAAAGTCTGTTGTGAAACTTCTAAGGAAAATTCTCAGGCCAGGCATGGTGGCTCACGCCTGTAATCCTAGCATGCTGGGAGCTCACGACAGGTGGATTGCTAGGGGTCAAGACCAGTCAAATCAGGAGCAAGACCCCATCTCTTTTAAAAATAGAAAAACTAGCCAGGCATGGTGGTGCATACTTGTAGTTGCAGCTACTCAGGAGGCTGAGGCAAGAGAATTGTTCAAGCCCAAAAGTGTGAGGGTGCTCTGAGCTATGATGCCACAGCACTCTACCCAGGGCAACAGAATAAGACTCAAAAAAAAGGAAAGAAAAGAACAGAAAAATTGTTTTGCCTTGAAAGAGAAGCTCCACCTCACCTGATTAAGGGAAAAAAGGCAAAGAGACCCCAACCCTCTCTTCCTGCTTTTAAATATTCATGAGAGAGGAAGCAGTGGATGGAGCTGTAGTGATTTTGTGACAAAAAGTGCAAGGTGACAAAACACCTGCATCTTGGATAATTTCTGAGTTGCTGTGACACTTCTGGACTACCTACCTCCAGATCTTGGGGGAACTTAGTACCTGTAGTGGTTCTATACTACTGGACACAAAAGAATACAGCACTTCATCACGGAAGCATGGCTACACGACTTGGCTTTGACCAATGAAATCTGAGCTGAAGTGTTGTGTGCCGTCTCCAGCAGTGACTCCTGACTGCTCTTCCCCTGTGGCGGTAATCATGAGAGCACGTATATTTATAGAGATGCCATAAATCCAAACAGCCTAGAATGATGAGCTGATGCCTAAAATATCACTGCTATGGGGAGCTGCCTGAACTTCAGCCTTCTGTTGTGTTAAGCCACTGGTGGGCTGTTTGTTACCACAGGTACTATTGAGTCTGATACAATCGGTATTCTTTACGCCATTTTTTTTTTTGACACAGAGTGTCACTATGTTGCGATTGGTAGAATGCTGTGGCATCACAGCTCACACCAAACTCAAACTCTTGTGCTTAAGCGATTGTCTTGCCTCAGTCTCGCAAGTGGTTGGGACTACAGGTATCCATCACAATGCCCAGCTTTTTTGTTGTTGCAGTTGTCATTGTTGCTTAGCTAGCCTGGGCTGGGTTCGAACCTGCCAGCCTTGGTGCATGTGGCTGGTGCTGTAACCACTCTGCTATGGGCGCCGAGCCTCTCTAAGCCACTTTTAATTTGGTAGATAGGCATCTGCCTGTAGCTGAAAACCTAACTGATATAACATAAAGCAATTTGACACGCAAACAAGTGCTCCTATAAAGTGAGAAGATTCCACTCATGGTGAAATGAGTATCTACCCATTTGCCTACACAGACCCGAACTTCTGTCTCGTAATAACACTTCAATTCTGCTTAAGAAAACCCTTGTAGCAGACACCCATGCTCTGCCCATACTCAGCGCTCACTTCTCATAGGAGGCTTCTCTCTGCAAACCACTCTGACTCTCTACTCACTGACAAAAATCTAACATTTTGTCTGTGATAGCACACTCATTTCACACACAGGGCAAGTGAAAAGTGCCTAAGAGTTAACACTCCTGAAACCTCAACAAATCATGTAAAAGGGTATGACTGAAGACACCCTGGATTCCTTACCTCTCCATCGAGATAACTGTGGTATATGTTGCAGCCTGTTCCCCTGTGAAATTAGGCTCCAATTGGCGGAAGGGAACTCCTTCAATAATAGATTCTTAGTTTGTTTCTCTCCCTTCCCACTTTCTCTCTCTTCCCCACTCCCCTGTTCATACATAGTTATTAATCCTTATTTCAGAGTCTTCCCTGGGGGAACCCCAATCAAGATGCCATCCTCCCCAAGGAGACTCAATTCTTTTGGAACTGTCAGTCTGTTAGACGACTACTTGCTCTGCCTTTGATATTTGGATCTTGAACAGAATCACACAAAAACTATTCTTCAGGGCAACAGAGGCTTTTAAAAGGCTCTGTTTGTTAGGTCCCTCTCTATGCCTGTTTTTTTCTGAGCGAGATTCTTCAGCTGCCTCCCTGATTCCATTAGTCATCCCATATCCTTTCAATAAATTCACTTTGGGATGTGCTAGCTAGAATTGCTTTCTATGACTTCCAATAAAGGAAACCAATGAATATAGATGATATATCAAGCCTCCTTCAGACGCAAAGACTTTGTGATAAAAATGAATGAGTTATAAAAAGTATAAAAGTAGTAAACGCCATATAGTTATTATTCATGAAATCAAATCCACTTTAAAATGCCAATATTTCCACGTTTCTTCACATTTAACTTGAAAAAGTCCCCTCTGACTGGTCAGACTGTTTATAATATTTCAACACAGCACTCACGGTTATTGATCTGGAAGAGTGAAATAGTTTGGTAGTGGTGACTCATTGTCATTTTGTTTTTATCTAGGATGGCTATTAAGTTCCCATTCTCTAGTGTATTATATTTAATTGAACACTTCTAAGAGCAAAAAGTTCTTAAGACATTTTATGCATAAAAACCTGTAATGCTGTAATCATAGAGAAATGTGTTTAATCTTATAAACCTGAATGTGAGAATTCATACAACAAATCTATTTAAATATGATTTAAAGAAGAGCTCCTAATATCCAAATCTAGGATAAGTTTAACAATAAAATAAATAATGAGGGCAATGGATTAGAACCCCCCAAATAAAACATATATTTGTGGGTCTATACTAATGTAAATAATCAAATAAACAAATGAGAGATGTCCAATTAATAAACATAGAAAGAATGAAGGAAGTACAAAATCATGATTTGGTACCATTGTGGTAATAATTACCTCAATCAAGAATCGTTCATGGATGTTAAGATTAGCAGGTGAAAGTGTGATGATAAATAGGATATTTACATAATCTCAAATATCTCAGCATAAGATACTAGCCAGATATAAAGAGGAAACTACTAATATTACAGCAGAGATACTTGGAAGATTTTGCCTTATCTAAGTGATCCACCCAAGTTCACGCTATCAGTAACAAAACAATATGCCATCCTGGTTTGGTGTGCTGAGAATGTGATGGTTCATTTTATGTGATGACTTGCCTGTGGGGTGCCCCAACATTGGGTTAAACATTACGGTTGCGTCTATGTGGATGTCTCTGGATGAGGTTAACAACATTTGAATGGGTAGACTGAGCAAGGTAGATTTCCCTCCACAATGTGTGTGGGCTTCTTCCTATCTTTAGAAGGTCTAAGTGCAGAATAAAAGTCTGAGTAAAAAAGAATTCTTTCTGCTGCCTTCAAACGCTGATGGCAGCTTTCTACTGCCTTTGGGCTCAGACTCGCTAGAACTTACATCACTGATTCTCCTGGTTTTCAGGCCTTCAGTGTTAGACTAGAACTTACCCCCTGCTGTCCCAACCCCTCGGGCCCCTAGGGCCCTGGTCTTGATCACCACAGGAAGGAACCAGGCATGACACAGATTAGAAGCACACGCTTGCAGGAGGCAGGCTTGTCCTTCTTTGCAGGGTAGCCCAGAGCAACCGCCATACTAGCCTTTTATTGAAACGTACAACACAGGTGAGGGGAGTAATTAACAAATGACTATGTGCTGAAGGCTGGGCTCTTCTTCCACAAGGATCACGTGGGGACAAATGGTCCGAGGGTCCACCCTCAGCTGCAGATCATCTTGCTCAGAGGTCGTCTGACTCTTGGCGTCCCCTACACCCTGCTCTTCTGCTTCTTGGCCCTTCAGACTCAGACTGGAACTCTACCATCCTCTCCTCTGGGTCTGGACTTCTCAGCCTCCATAAGTGCATGAGCCAATCCCCTGTAATAAACTCACCTATCTACCTTCCATCTATATATCATCATCTTCTTCTATTGGCCTTATTTCTCCAAAGAACCAGGGCTCATATAGATGATTTTTGGAAATGGCTGTCTAATCTAAAGACACTATTGACTCTATCTCCAGTAGTGAAGAGAGCACTGATAGTTCAAGGTTTGATCTGGTCATAGAGATGCCCCACATATCACCCTTGGGTAATCCTAATTGACCAGTACAAGAAGCCAGGAGCCTGGTATATAAATGTGTATATAGTACATTTGAACATTTCTGGAAATCTAATAAAAGACAATGCAGTTGGCTGGTTACTCCTAAGGTCACTGGACAGAGTAGTGGAACAAAACAATGAGCTCAGGGATTCAAATTTCCACTTCAAAAGCTGTATAACCTCAAAACCTCTGTGTGTGCTCCGAAGGAGTTCCTCATCTACTACAGCCACAGGGCTGAGAGTGATAAAGATTAAGTGCAGGATAGCTTATCCTGTGTTCAGCTGAGTTATATGCAAGTGAACACCCAGCCTCACCGTGTATCTGCTATTACAGTGAGGGCAATAAGCTGTATCCTATATGTTGGAAGGGGGGCATGTGGGCAAACCCTGATGGAGCTGAGAATGTTGGGCCCCTAAATTCTGATGAGGCATCCCTGACCCCGAGAGGGAGCCACACTGAATCAGGTACAGGAGATTTTCCCAACAAAGCATAACCTGAATTTAATCTTCACATGTGTTAAGACCATGAAAGACAGAGGTTGAGGACCGTGGTTGGGGGACACCAGGAAAACATCTCAATTAAATGTAACGTGGGATCCTGGATGGGAATCTGGACCAGAAAAAAAGGTGCTAGTGGGACAATTGCTATAGTTTGAATAAAGATTGTAAATGACTTAACATTACCATCATCAATGTCAACCTCCTGTTTCTGGTAACTGTCCTGTAATTGTATAAGAAGAAACATGTGGGGCAGCTGAGTGAGGTATGCAGGAATTCTTTACACAATTTTTGCAGCAACTTCGCAAGTCAAATTATTTCAAAATGAAACATTTGAAGATAAAAATTAAGTTCAAAGTATTATTTCACGTAAATCACACAAACTCGTCTCCATAGTAACTGGAGGTGGAGGGAGTAAAAGTGAAAAATATTCAGAATATCGATGACTCCTCTGACATTGTACTCCAGTCAGAACGAGCTCTGGTCTCACTGTGAAAAACAAACTGGAATTAAGAAAGCCAATGTAAAAAAGAAAAAAAAATACAAACATAAAACATCATGTAGTACCAGATAAAAGGAGCACTCATTCAGTGCATAAAGGTCAAAATAATTCAGAATAAAAAAGTGAATGAGGAAGAGGTTGGAAGCAGTAAGAAAATGCACCTGGAAGGGCCGGGCATTCTTCTGATCTTTCTTCCAGATGCCACTCCATTCTGTCCCTCCTCTATCTGCTACTCCATTCTGTCCCTCTTCCATCTTCCCCCTCTCTCGCTCCCTTCTCTCATCTCTCTCTCTCTTTCTCTCATCGCTTCCCTCTACTCTCTTCCCCCTCTCTCTAATATAAAATAAACTTACATTTTTATATCCTCAAAAAAGAAAAGTAACAGGAAACACATGAGGGATTTCAATGTGAGGGATGTCCTTCCTCTTCCTCTATTAATTCTGATGACAAATATGTATTTCTCTAAAGATGAAGTAGATATGCTATTTCTTCTAATAAGTATACATCTCTTCCTAAATTATAAATAGAAACTTCTCTCTATTTCTCTAAGTAGGAAAGGGTGGATAAAGGAAGGATTCATGTAAAAGTCAGAACAATCTACAAAATAAGAATTAGAATTATACTCCAAAGAGAAAGAAATGGATCAGCCCGGTGGTTACACAATAACCAAATGGAAAATGGTATAATAGTGTTTTCTAATAATAATGATGATATAGCAGCAAAAAATGGTCCTTTATTATGTGTCAACTATTATCACTTAAGAACTTTATGTGTTAATCCATATAATCCTTACAACAGTTAAGGTGGATCTACTATTATTCCCATTTTATAGATCATGGTAAAATACAAAGGTCAAAGTGGAATTTGAAGGCAAGCAGTTTGGCCTAGAGGAAAAGCTTTTAACCACAAGGCTACATTGCCTTGAATTTGCAAGAGATTTGAGTACGCCAACCAGCTTCCCATCTCTTGGGAGATTAAGCTTCTAAATTTCACAACAGTTATGTCAATGTAATTAATATAATTAGTACCTTGAAATAGAATGTCCTTGTCACTAAGCAGTGGCCAGGAAAGTGAGGGCCTCTAGGGGGAAATAGAGGTAGGGAAGGGAGCAATGAGAAGGAACAGACCTTGGGACGGAGAACTTACAGCCCCCCCATTATAGCACCACACCACCCCCCAGGCAAGGACTCTCAAAGGGCCCCGGGTGAACTCCTGACACACAGACATTACTTGTTCCCTGGACAGCCCCTGCATGTGGAATGATTAGAAAAATTGTCTGTAGTAGAATCTGATTTGAACTGGCATTGGCTCCAAATTAGCAGCTGGGAGGAGGGTCCGTGAAGAGCAGTGGGCAAATGCTCTCAAGTGTGAGTTTAGATTTAAAAGGTGACCTCAGCTCATAAAATTCTGCATTCAGAAAATACAGACGCCAGCGTTCAGTACTCACTGAAGTTAACTGACCAAGAAAAAATACCATGAAAACATTCGAGAAATGTGTTCTGGGAACAGAATTTGCAAGTGACTTTAGGGTAAGGTCAACTCAGAAGCCGACAGGCCCCAAGGAGGGGATGGGTTATAATTGAGTACAGCATGGAGAGCTGGTTCTTCAGAAGAGGCTTTCTTTCCTGATTAAGCACAGAGAACATTCTTTACTTCCACAAAGAAATATGCTCTCTCCAATTCTGTTTTTAAACACACAGGCTATCTTTTATTTTCCTGGCTTTGATGGAGGGACTTAGGCACAAAGAAACCTCTTCCTCCTGCAGGACTCTGAGCGATGGCAAACGAGGGCTGACAAGCTCAGTTAATGAGGGGGATCAGTGCAAGTGGGTGGAGAAGGGGAAGCTGGGGCGCCTGTGCCCATTAATGAGCGTGGGCTCTGCACACCTGGCACTGGTTTTCACCATGGAAGTTATCCCTGCACTGTGCCCATCATGTTAATATGATCTATTTGTATATGCCTTTTACAAAATATTTTATAACTTCGTAAGGCCAAGAAATTTGGCTAACTCCTTTTTTCTAATTTCTAGGTCTTAGTGCTGTATTCAAATCACATCCTCAGAGGCCTTTGATAAGTGTTTAAATGACCTGACAAATACACTGAAATGGTCTATATTAAAACAATGAGAAGCCATAAGGCAGGAATAGCGATAGAAGTCTGATTTCTATAGAAGCGGAGATACAGCTAAAAGTTAACCAGCCTTTGTTCCCTAACTTCCCTGCTGCTCTAACAGCTTAAGTGTCACATATCTTTAACAGGGACAAAATCTGTGTGTTCCCCAATCACTGCCATAAAACCTAAGACTGGTCCTTGAGCTATGTTCCAGACTCTGCATGGTTGGTGGGGAGGGTAGGGGAATGGAATGGAACCAACTGAGGTCAAGTGGACCTGTGGCAATGCACAGGTGCTGATCCAACAAGTTCTGTAACCCCCTACCCAAGAACAATTTCCGCTTCCCAGCCCTGTGAGTTTATCCCCAGCCATCAGCAGACCCAACTCCAGCCCTTTGCGAAACACCTTTAAAAATCGTAGCCCCCAAATTCCCAAGGAGACAGATTGGAGAAATTTCTCCTATCTTGTCTCCTGGCACCTCATGGTATTAAAGTTTTTCTCCCCTCTGCTTCCTGCTGTCTCAGTCAATTGACTTTAGGCAAGGGACTTGGTTGGTAATAACAAGCTGGACCTAATTTATGCAGCATCCCAGATCATCTTGGCCCTACCAACACCACCACCACGACAGCTGCCTCCCCTGCTTCCCATCCAGAGCCCCAGCAATGGATCATGACTCATCCAGAGTGATTTCATACCAACCATTGTGGCTGCTGCCAGTACCACCAACACCACCAACCAGGGAGCTCCCTTGCACAGCTCTCACGAGAGATCCTGTGTCTGGATACCTGCTGGGGTATCCATGGAGGGTCCAGCTTCTTCAGGGGCAGATCGGGAAGGCTGCATAAACTGGAAATGTGGACTTAACATGGTTAACACATCGTGGAGGTAGATTTCAGCAATGAAAGACAAGAAATGGAAAGGAATCAGCAGACAGATTGCCCGTCATTCCTTCCCCTGATGGACTGTTTTGAAATGCAATCGTTTTATTTGGCCTCTCTAGGAACATCCCATAGGCTTGGGCCACCAGCTAAGCTTGATCAGATGTCATGGCCAACTGAGTAATACTAAACTTTGTATTTTCTCTCCTCTCTGCCTTATTTCTCTCTCTCTTTCCCCCTACTTTGACTTTCCTGGGACTGTACCTCAATAACATATTAGGACAAAAGCAATGGCTTCAGGTTGTCTT
Source organism: Galagoides demidoff (assembly GCA_963574575.1). Taxonomy (NCBI): domain Eukaryota; kingdom Metazoa; phylum Chordata; class Mammalia; order Primates; family Galagidae; genus Galagoides; species Galagoides demidoff. The sequence continues at coordinate 8,518 of CAUYQV010069986.1, forward strand.
CTTCAAGAAACCCCAGCTGAGCTCATTGGTTCAGAGTAGGTTAGTAACAACCACAGGTATGCTGTGGCCTCAGAATTACTAAAGTTTGCATTTGTGGCTAATTGGGAAAGGCTGAACCCAGGAATATCAAGTTGCCACTGCAATTGGTCAGTATGGGCATAATGATAATTATTGGACTTTTGTAGTAGTTGGCTATGAATGATGGCATTGAGAAATCCTTGATAGGTTTGGGGCAGCTAATTGCCATTTTATGGCATTCTGTGAAAGCCAAGGATGGTGCTATGGCAGGTGGTGGAACCAGATCATGAATATATCAAATAAGAATCAGAGAAACATCTCTGAGGATGCATCTTTATGGTGTCAGACCAGGGACATGGAATTAGGCCTAAACAGGAGAATTTATTATAATAGAAAACTCATCCATAACTTGGATTTTCATGTCTAACAAAGACACCACTTCTAATAGTTTGCTGGGGTGATTCCTTAAAACCTGGATTCACAATGTTTCAGTAAATTGATGTGGAAATGTTGGAAATTCCATGGCAGAGTAATGAGGAAGGGGTCAGAGGCCCAGGGAAAAAAGCAATGTTAGAATGAAGACATGTGAACCACTAACCGTATATTTTCCAGTAGGGCCTGGAAGACCAACATCACTGAGAAATGCATGGCTGGCTGTCATCTCAGGCCAGGGTAGGTAGGTGGAGGTCCTCGCACAGCAACTGTACGCCCCAGTATCAGTAAGGATATGGGGATTCTGGCAAGACAAGGGCCAGGCAGATGTAATGACCATAATTAGCAACATGGCCAGAAAAGCAGTCAGGTGTCTTGTCCCAAAGCGATCTATTATTCTGGCTATAGATGCTGGTTTTCTCAAAGGTGACACAATCAACCAGCTTTTTAGAGCACTGGCCATCCATGTGTGAACCTAAAATTAGCAGTATCAGCATCACTCATGAACTTGTTTGAAATGAAAATTCTTGATTTCACCCCAGACCTATCGATACAGAAGTTCTGGGGATGTGGTCCAGGAATCTGTATTTTAACTAGCCCTCTAGGTGATTCAGAGGCAAAGTGAAGTTTGAGAACCATTGTACATCATGGGTTCGTATGATTTTTATGTACAAAAATAACAGAGCACTGATGAATACAAGGATGATGCTAGACATGGGGATGGGAAATTGCCGTTTCCAATAACTAAATCTAAGTCATTTCACAGATCCAGAGCCCCGTAATTGAAGGGGAAGCTCGTTCCTTACACTGCCACAAACATGGCAGATATTTCTCTAGTCCTTGTTCACATTTCTCAGAGTAAGTATGCACTGGAGAAAAAGTAACACCTAGACTAGGATGACGTGAGGATACTTAAAAGGAGGTCACAGCTGACACTAATAGCAGCAGTGGACCCAAAACACCACCGTGGTCACCAGTTAGAAATGGAGTCTAATGGATACCAGATTGATTCTAAATGAGATGTGGGCTCAAGTCCATTCTGCAACAGATCCAGTAGAGCTAATGACCCTCTGCCATTTCTCTAGTCTCAGAACAACTAATGGCATAGATTATACATAGACGTTGGCCCTTAGTTTCCTGATCTATAATAGGAAAGAGTAATGTTAGCTTCTTAAAATGGAATACACCCTTCCTCTGGGCCAAGATAGTTAATCAGAAGCAATACTCCTCCCAGGAAGAACTAGAAATTGTACCAAAAAAGATGTAAAGGATTCAAAGATGGTGATCCCCATAATATCCCAAATCTTTTCATCTATGTGGCCTCTGCCCATGCACACACACACACCTACACACAAAATATGGATCACAGTGGGTGTGTGCTAATGGTCTAGTATAAATTTAACCAAGTGCTGGCACCAATTACAACTTCTGAGCCAGATACGAATTTTTATTGGAGTGAATCATCCCCACCTCTGGCACTTAGTTAGCAGGTAGCATTTTGTTTAATGCTTTATTCTTGAATCTCATTGGTGGGGAAACTCAAAAGCAGCTCATCTTTACATTTGCGAGAACAGCCATAGGTCATCACTGCCTTGCCCTGGGTCAGTGTTAACAGCAGGTTTTATGGTGAGCCCGTCCCCTTCACACGCCATAGCACATCATGATAGTCTTCTACATTGATTGACATTTTTCTAAATGGACCTAACAAGGTCAAGTGACTTGAGTGTTCCAATAAGACACATAACACGCCAAGGGTATGCACTAAGTCCCTGACAGTCAGGGGATCTGCAACCACAGTAAAATTTTTAGAGGTGCAGTGGTCTGGAGCATGCAAGGGACACACCCTATAAGGTAAAGCCTGAGAGCCTGACTAGAGTACACCCAGTAACTGTGCAAATGGAGCTTGATGTTAATAGAAACTTCCAGAAAAATGTTGTGACGCCTAGGAGAAAGCTATTGTATGAAGAAGATGGTACATTTAGGAAAAGACTCACTTAGTCCAGAGCACACAAAAAACATGACTTGCTGGCCTAGACCTTCATAGCACCTATCTGCTGCACTAGGGCCACCCCCTGAACTCACACCCACAGCCTCATGGGAAATTCCATATAACCCATCGGTGGAGAAAGGAAGACCTTGAACCCACTTGGGGTTCTACAGAAATGGACCACTACTACAAGACAGCTCCCCTCAGGAGTGACCCTAAAGGATAAACCCAACCACAAGGAGGCTCTTGACAACAGGTAGGTGAGATGACCCATTTTCTGGATGTCATGTAGTCTCTCACCCTGACCAGTCCACTCTTATACAATGGGCTCATGAGCAGAGTGGCCGTGGTATCAGGCTCTGATCCTATACATGGATGGAAAAGCAGAGGCTCCAAGAACCAAGGAGTGGAACTAGGACCAACCAGCCCCCTCGTCATTTCCATTGACACATGTAGAATTTGCATTTTCTGTCCCCACAACCCTGCGTCTGCTGGGTTAGTGATCCTGGCTCTTGGGGAGCATGCTTCCTAGAGAACACACTGTGTTCCGCTGAACTGGAAATTGCAACTACTTCAAAGGCCTCATGCTAATGAATTGGCAAGAAAAGAATGACTGCACAGAGTCCTGAGTGGTTTAATTGACCCTGACTGCCCGAGGAGCAGGGTGTGCTGCCCAGTGGGGCAGAGGAGTACATCTGGAGTGCAGGGCTCACCGAGGACCTCTTGGTGACTTTGTGACCAGTGACAGCTATAAATGGGTACCTATAGCAACTCTTCTCTCATAGACACACAGCCTGAGCTCATATCCATCAGGGATGAAGGACTGTGTCAACCCACCAGGCAAGCAACATGGGGCACACAGTGGAGAGGATGAATCTATCAGCTGTGATTCTGGATGGACCAGCTGCAGCAGTGGGGGCAACAGCTTGGTCTGCTAATCTTCCTTAACAATGTTCCTTCTGGAGGAAATTGAAACTGACCACTGTCTGGAGGGACTGCCCTTGCACCACCCTTCCTGAGGAAGCAGTAAAGTATCTTGTTCTCACACAAGATCTGGGATGTGAGAGGATGTAAGAAAATCAATTGGTACAAGAGATGCAAGATATGAGACCCAGGTTATGTACCACCCCAGACCCTCTCATCACTACCTACCACATCCCACTCAAAGTCAACTGTTTGCCAGAAAAACGGCATAGGGATGGCCATGCCCTTGGTCTAGTGAAGGAGGCAGGCATGTGAATAGATCTCTACAGTGGGATGGAATCCTGGGCTTCACAGGTACGCTGGAGGCTCCCAAGTGGGACTGAGTAATACTTGATGAACTGGGGGCAATCAAGGAAAAGAGCATAATGATCAGGAAAAGATCCCTGGAGAAAGGGATCCTCCAGAATATATCTTGAAGAATGTAGTGGGCAAAGGAGGAAAGGGGATCCAAGGCAGAGGAGACTGGGTTGCAGAAAGAGAATAAGGTCCAAATCAAAGACGCCCTGTATGCAAGGTTATGAAACCTCATTCTGTAGGTGATAAAAACCAGTAAAAGGTTTTAAGTGGAAAGGTGATTTGATCAGAATTTGTTAAATTTTGCTTCTGTCCCCTGCAGATATTGTCACTGCTATAGGCAGCTCTCCCAGCCACCTGTCACTGCTCAGACTTGGAACATGCCACACAGCCGCTAAGAAATGGAGTCAAGTGAGAAGGCCTTGAAACTCCACTGGTCAGCCTCTGCAGAAATGAAACTCCACAGGGCTGCTCTGGTCAGCCTCTGCAGAAATGAGGGGCCTCCTGGACACTGGGTCTCAAAAAAAAAAAAAATCAGGAAACCTGTTAATGTCTTGACTCAGCCCTCCCTGGTATGATTTTCATGTCACTGAATGAGTTCCTCATCTACCCTCAGGACAAACAAAGCCTTGAGGAGTCTAAACCCTGAGCAGCATCACCAGCCTTTATCAAAAATTGCGTTTTATTGTCACCACCCCCTCTTATTAGGCAATGCCCAAGTGGTCACATGAAATTGCTTCCTCTTCTCTTCCTAAGTCCTGTCAGTAGAATGCCATATGCATGGGTGACAGACACACAGGGGCACCTGGGGGACTGGTCTGATAACCCAGCACTTGGCCCCAACCATTTATGTTATGACTCCATCACCGTGAGGCAGGGTGGACATCCAAATGTAATCTCCTGGGTGATTTTTTTTAGAAAAAATATTTCATTGAATCATAAAAAGCAACTAAATTCTATTCTTTCTCAAGTGAACTTTAACAACTTTACATCATGTCAATCTCTTCTAAGACCGGGGTAGTACCTCAGAAACAAACCAAGGTCTAGGGATGGAAATTTGGGGGCTCAGAACCCCCAAGAAGATAAAAATGTCCTGGGCTCACTAGAGGGATAGAGGTGGGTCTCTCTCCCTTCCACTATAACACATCTGTCCCCACCAAGATTCCCGGTGCCTGTTCACGAAGAGGAAGACCCTCAAGCTTGGGGGAAAGTTCAGAGTTGGGGAACAAGGGACCCAGGAACTGACTGTCATCGCTCCACTCTTCTGCTGTGTCACAAAGCCTCAGACAGTCTCATCTGCCAGATGCGGCATCTCGCCAGCCTTCCCCACAAGCACCCACCACCCCCACCAGTAAGGAAAGATTATTTTTAAATTTGCAGTATCAACACCAAATGCAAAGTCATTACATTTGATTTCTTTTCAAGTCACCTTACAAATACACTCTTTAGAGCACAAAGAGAACACTCAGAGACATAAATTGCTGCTTAAAATCGGGAGAAGGCCTCTATTGTAGTGCAAACCTGTGGAAATTAAAATATGTCCAACTGTTCTGGGTCCATTACTCGAAGTCATCAGATACATTTTAATTGTAAAACACACACACACACACACACACAACGTCACAAAGTGTTTAAAAATCTGCTTTAATTATATTTTCATGAATTCCAGGGAGAATATCATTGCAGTTAATGTTACAAAAAAGCGAGGGGAACATTGAACACATGCAATAAAAAAAATGAACTCACAGTGAAAATAATGCATGTTGGTACTAAAATATAGTTACTCGGCTCTGAAGGGAAAAGGTTTCTTCTAATCATCTAGTCACTTGGATTTTGTTACGTGAAAATATATTTTTTTAAAGCTTTGGGGAAGTTTTCGATTCGTGCTACCATCATTGTTAAGAGTCTGATAGGAGTACCTCCTTCCGAAAGCCATTATTTGCAGTCTGTCATTTAATCAGAAAATTCAAAAGTACAACAAATAGTTTGGCAACTGGGATCTTGTTACATACAAAGCCATTAGCAAAAATATGTAACAAAATTTATGTAAAACAATTTGCCCTTATATACAGAAGTTTGCCTACTTCCTCACACTAGTAGAGCCTATCCTCAAAGTGGGGGGCAGAGGGCATGGGGAATAGCTACCAGTCCCCCTTAAACTGTCATCACGGTGGGGCAAGGAAATGCTAAAAGATGCATTTCTGCAGGAAGTTTCTGCAGATGAGGGAACAATTTTCAACTTTTTCAACTGAGTTGTATATAAAAATGCATCTGGGCATCTCGACAGAGAAGGAAAAATAGGAAAAAGGACAACAGCTTCACCTAGGAATTCATTCCTTTGTTGTTTGCAAAGTCTCTTCACTCAACAGAATAAAAATAACATCAGTGACTGCGATCTGAGGACATAGCTGCAGGGCATCTTGGAGAAACGTAGGTACATTGTAGCCGGGCTGCTGAGAAGCTTCACATCTAGGCATGCACATATTGCAAACCGATACAGTTAACAACACCTCAAGGGAGAGAGATCATCACAGGTACCGAGGAAGTGTCACCGCATGGAAACACAGACGTATCAACAAGAACAGGTGAAGTCAAAGGGAGACCAAACACGGATTTTAAACTACACTTGAAAACCATTCCAAAGCCAAGGACCTTATTTACGGACAACTGACATTTCTACAGAACACCTTGTAAACAATGAAAATGCAGCTTCATATAATTCACAGTCTCAAAAGAAAATAAATTTCTGGTTTATCATCACTGCTGGGCTCAGTCTGCAAAACAGAATGATCTGCACAAAACTGGTCGACGTGGCCGTAGTGCAGGGCCGTGCATGCCCCCTCGGGGATGCCCCGGCCTTCGGGGCCCGCCCCCTTTGTGTTCCTCAGGTAGCCTGCGATGTAGGAGCCAGTGGAGTGGCGGTTCGCTGCGGGCGTGGGAGCCGAGGGTTTGTCCCTAAGAACCACACCGCCCCCGAGGCCGGGGCCCGCCGCTTTCTGCTTGCTGGCTTCCTGCTTCTCCTTGGCACGGCTCGCGATGTTGCGCACTCGGCTCTGGCTTCTGGACGACAACTTGCGGACCAGAGCCCTGGGGAACTGACTGGCATCCTGCTTTGAATACAGCACGCGACAGGTGTCTTCCTGGTCAAGGGACACGAGCTTCCGAAGCTGCTCGGTCAAAGCATCTACAGGCTCTAGCGGCTTTGTCTTCACAGACACCCCTATCTTGTCCCTAATGCCAGTTGTGACGAAACTCTTACTAATACACTGATACTTGCTCTCAAAATTGCAGGCGATGTCCTCTGATGTTAAATCCCCCAGACTTTTGGATTTGCAGGGACTGGGCAGTTTCAGAGCAGGCAGAGGAAGATGTGCCAGCTGTGTGGGGACGGGGACATGCGCACACTGGGCACTGGCCTGCCGGGGCACACCCGTCTGGTTCATTTTTGCATCAGAATTTGAGAAACGGTTATGCACCAAGCCAGCACCCTGATAGGCAAGATAAGAAATGCTTGGAGTGTTGACATCTTGAATATTGTTGAATATTTCAGGGACAGAAGGGTAGAGAGTGTCCTTACAATAGCCATTTCTCAAACCTCTCTGAAAGGGTGGCACTCCATCCTGACTGCACTTCACTTTTAAAGGAGAAGCAAGCAGACCTGTGGGGGCCTCTCTCCTATAGTCACAGGTCGTAGAAGACAGATTTTCTGAGTCCCCATCAATTTCCACAAGGCTGCTCTCTCCAGAATTGAAGCAGAAGTTGGGACCAGCTATCACGTCCTCCAGGGTCAAATCCGGGGACGTGGCAGGGCTGAAGCTCTTCAGAGTTGGCCGGTCTCCGTCGATGGGACTTTTTGGTAACCAGCCATGGGAAGGAGTCGGGCACCCAGGCAGGTTGCTCTCCAGAGCCCTCGTCTTGGGTTTACTAGAAAGGTTATCGCCTGGTTTAGTGTCGGAGACTGGAGTGCAGGAAGTATCACAGACTGTGTTTACATTATGTTTGGTGGTGTCCGGACTTGCCAAGTCTGGAGATGAACACAGAAAGGAAGACTTGGGTTTTCCCTTGGAAAAACCAGGCTTGAAGGGCATCTTTAGGCCCAGAGTAGGCAAAGGAGGATGGCCGGACACCTCACTGGTCCCCTGAGGGTGAGGAACAACCGTGAGGTTAGCCCCGTCGTTGGTCTCATCCACCTGGCCAATTAGTGCTGAGATGGAGCTGCCTGGCTCATTCTCATTTGTTAAAGTGACATTGTTGATAAGATGGGAGATTTCACTCTCCTGCAGAATCGCAGTTGAATGTAAGTCCGGTACATCAGAACCAAGTGCAGAAACATCTGACAAAGAAAAGGACGTCATGGCTCTGCCCTTCACCCTACTACCTTCCAGGTTCTCAATCTCCAGACTGCTGTGAGAAAGGACGTTTCCGCACAGCGCGCCCTCCGCATTCCCCTTTGCCTCGGGATTCACCCCACGCAGAGCGTGTGTTGGACTAACTGTAGGATCCAGAGCCAAATTCTGCCTTGGGGAGAGGAGTTTGCTGGGGCAGTGGTTTTCCTGGCAATCACTCGTCGGGCTTGATTTGGTTCTACCACCCTTAGGACCTGGCACCCCCCACTGTTCTCCTGCGACAAACCCGTTAGCAGCAGAAACAACCGAGTCCCCTTGGCGGGTGTCTTTGTGGAGCAGAGCACTAGAGGAGGAGGATAACTTTTTGTTCAAATTTGGAAAACGTGAGTCTTTGACACTTGCCTTCCCTCTTCTGTCGTCCTTGTCCTCTGCTGAAGGAAACAAACAACATTTTAGGTGACATGAATCACTTTACGTAGGACCTGCAAACACTCATGTTTGTCTTCAGACAGACAAATGGAGAATGTGAATCTGTTACACTGTGACAGGAGATAATTATGGATTGCAGAGGTTTGCAACAAAGTGTCTGTGTGATGAAAAAATGGTAAAGTATATTGATCGGAATTTCATTGAAGCTTCCCTTTGAATATCTATTACATCAGCTGAGGATGTAATATTCATTGTCAAAAAAAATGTCAATGAGTTATCGTACTTTTACAGTGAGGATTACCTTGGGTTGTTTCCTATTCAGATTTGTACTACACAGAAGCATGGCAATAAAAACAGAACAAGACAGCTCTGTTAAACAACGTATTGTGGTACCTGTAAGCAAGATACTATAAGCTTTCAAAGTTATACATGTTTAGTAGGAAAAATAAACATACATAATATCATTTGAAAGGCATTCTGTCAAAAGAGTTAATTTACCCCATTTCTAAAATAATTGGAAGGTGTAATAAATATATTAAAATAGCAATATCTATTGACTTCAAATGTAAAGATAAAGAACGGGTCATTGATTCTGTCGTGGCTCATATCTAGTTTTTGGTTAACCGTATTTTCCTTTTGAATACATAAATTTCACATTGTGTTCTCCCCGAACAGCGGCAGTAAGGAAAATTATAAAATCAGCAAATTCACAGTAATTTGGAATATCTTATAATAGTGCCGTGCTGGGATAATATTAGGTGTTTTCAGTTCTTGATCAAATTATTTCCTGGTCTTTCAATGTTTCCAAAGTCATAATATACAGGAAAGAAGAATTGATTTCACTTCTTTTTAAATATCTTCTTAACTGAAAACACTCATCATAAAAAAATTTGGAAAATCCAAAAAGTGATAAAGAAAAACTTAAATACCCTGTGATGTTACAACTCAGAGACAGCCATGGTGAGTTTTTGCAGAGACAGAATAACATAGTTTCGTGTTCTGCTCTTTCCTATAATTAATTTCTTTTTTGCAATACAATTTGAATCAATGCATAGCTGTGTATTGCTCCATAGTTAACATAATTTCAATATATACAAGTGTAACTAATTTATATCACTGGGTTTTTTTTTTTTGAGAATAGAAAACAAACAGCACCTGTCTGTCTTTCTAACTCACCTTAACTGTAACTCACCTTATTTAAAACCCCACCTTTGAGGGAAAATAAAGCCATTCTTTTCTTTTCCCCCAAAGGTGGGGTTTTAAATAATTTTTAAAGCACCTATTTCATCTCTTCTGACACTGACTGCTCTTAGCAAAATTTCAAAATTTTAAACTTCGCTTTTCTCCTTCAAATCAACTATTCAAAAATTGGGTTTTCTCCCTAGAATACCTTACAACAAAAATCAATTGCAAGCAACATGGCATTGGTGGGGAAATAGACCACCACTGAAATGAGATTGTTTGACAAAAGACTAATTTTGCTAAAGAAAACAGCTATCACCTTTTACTTCTCTGAGATGATCCTGATTTAATTAAAACACATTTGTTCCAGGGACATCACATGGACACGATTTTGACACTTAAATTACTCAGAATAGGAGAGGGGAGGGGAGTCACTGACACAAGTCAAGGGCTCTTTGGCACATTTACAAAGTGATCTCCAGCCTGTCCGGTTCCTGACGTCAGTCAGCAGCACACTCAAATTAAGGGGAAAGGTGAGTGGCACCTGCCCCTGTGACTGCACCGCCCACACCTGGCAGCAGCCACAGGCAGGCCTCCTGCCTTGCCAGGATCAGGGCAGCGAGGCCACAGGAAAGCACTGCCTGCGTGAGCTGCCTCTTGAGGAGGCAGAGTTTTCAAGCGAGTAAGGCGGCTTGCCTTCCACCTCTGGCTTTCTTTCTCCTTAAACATTTCCAATCATGGGAATGTGCTCTGTAGTGCGGAAAGTGATATAATCCTCCTCCACCTCCGGTCAGTAAATCTGGTCCCCACTTGGAAAACTGGTATTTCTGCTCTCATCTTACAGGCTTCTCCTCCCTCCCTCCTGCCTCCCACTACCTCACACCTGCTGGCCCCTCCTCTCCCTCACTGTCCGGTTCAGAGGTCAGCGTTACCTGAAAGCTTTAGGTGAGGAGGAAGGGGCTCCTCTACCACCTTCCTTCCACCCTAAAGTCTGGGATCTTCTGGCCTAGAAAATCGCATTACAAGTTATTTATTTTTCAGTGTGTTCTACTTTGACTATGGAATGTCAATCACGTCATAAGGGTAATCAGGGGTCGAAATGCAGCCCAGGAGGGCTTACTCTTAGAGAAAGGCAGAGCAGCTTACCCGGGGAGCTTTCTTTTCCTTCCGTGTCTTTTGCCGTTTCAGAAACAGGCAGTGACAAAGCTCCCAGAAGACTTTTGTCCACAGGCATGGAGACAGGGCGTGCTTGCAAGCTCCGTGTGGTCCTCCTCAGGACACCGTCAGGGTCTCTCGAGGCCTCAGACACCGAATCCTTTATCTCTACCATTTCTTGGAAGCCCATTTTGCTCTTTTTCCTGCCTTTGGCTGGAGCGCTGGCTGTGCGCCGCAGAATTCTGTCTCCTAGGGATCGTTTCCGCACATAGTGGGAGCTGTTTTCTGCAGAATTGTGCCTGGGATTCTTATTGAACAGTCCCTTCAGGCCTTGGAGCTGCCTGTTCTGAAGACACACAAGGACCAACCACAAGTTAAGCACATGCCATCGTGTCAGCAACTTGCCGCGGAAATGACAGCTCCATGAAAAATGAATATAAAACGAAATTTTACAGACACTGAAGTGTATTCAGACCAAGAAAACAGCAGCTCACAGCATGTCTGCAGGGCGTCATGCACATCTTATCAACCCTGCCTGGGGGGAAGTCAGCCTTCCATTCTCACGGCCAAGCTTTCCCCAGAGTTTCCCACACAGGTATGACAAGGTGGTAGGGAAAGTTTGCACAGTTAATAAACTGGTACAGACTTCAGCCGCTGTAAAGCAACAGACGCATGTTTCAAAGTGGTAAGCAGGAAAATGGAGTGATACGGAGAAAGCATGCTGCCATAACTACATAGAAAGGACGCTAGCAAGGACGAAGCGCCATGCCAAGAAACTACCTTTGTAGCTCCTAGAAAGTGCAATATAGTATAACTGGGGTTGAGTATTAAAGGGCTCCACTGCAAGGGAAAGAACAAAAACACAACGAAATACAATTTGGGCTCATTCAAGAAGGTGGCAGAAGTAAACACAAAGAAAAAACGCAGACATGAACCATTTGTCCTAGTTGTGATGGTTTTCAGTCTTATGCTCATTCATCGTTCAACCAATACGACCACATTGTGGTGTACGCCCTCCACCCTGAATACACCTTCCAGGTAATAAACAGTATGACTGCACATTTATTTACAAGAACAGAAGTCCCATAGAACACCTTTGTATTTTATTTCTGCTTTAAGTTTTAAACAATTCCTGAACTTTATCGTTACCTTCAACCATGACAAATACTAGGGTTACTACCTATGAACCTGGGATTCCTAGAATTCAAGAATCATTCGTAAGTCATTTACATCTGTGTCTATTCAGGCCAGAGGAAAGATCCCAGCAAGTAACACAAACAGAACTCCAGGCTAATCATAAAAAGTCATGGTGTAAAACTTCATCAATCTTAGAAAGTGGGGCAGTCAGCCCCACCTCTGCTGACTGATGTGAGACTAAACCTAGGCACTTAGGGTGAATGGCACATTCCTCGCCAGCTGGATTGTAATACTAGTATTAATATTAGCCAACATTTTGGAACATTTAGGATGTACCAGGCAGATTTAGTTTACATATATGAGGTCTGGCCATGGAGGTTATGGACTGGCTCACATGGAAGCACTGTGCAAACAACCGGGTAAGATTTTATAGCCTTGATACATCAGTGCCTCACAGCTGTGTTCATGTCTGTAGGTGGTGGTGTCCTGCTGAGCAGTGTTCATCATTGTTGTTGTGTGTTTTTATGTGAAATCACAAGAACGTCAAAGCATGAATTGGAGCAATGAACAAACATTCCCAGATTTCTTATTAAAGACGGCAAGAGTGGAAGTGAAATCAGGGACATGTTAGTCCAAGTTTATGGGGATAATGCCATGAAGAAAATGGCAGTGTACCAATGGATTAAACATTTTTCTGAGGGGAGAAAAATGATGAAGACAGGTCAGTGCAGCCATTAATGAAAATATGGCAAAAATTCATCAAATTGTATATAGAAGTGCTTGGCTGACTGTGAGAAGCACAGCAGGCCACGTAAACATGGGTAGAGAAATAGTTAGCAAAATCTTTTTTTTTTTTTGAGATGGAGCCTCAAGCTATCCCCCTGGGTACAGTGCTGTGGCATCACAGCTCATAGCAACCTCCAACTCCTGGGCTCAAGTGAGTCTCCTGCCTCCGCTTCCCAAGTAGCTAGAACCCGCCACAATGCCCAGCCATTTTTTGGTTGCAGCCATCATTGTTGTTTGGCGGGCCCAGGCTGGGGATTCGAACCCTCCACCTTAGGTGTACGTGGCTAGCAAATCTTAACTAAAAATCTTGGCCAACAACTCATGGCTCTTGCATCACAACAATGCACAGCTCACACAGCACTGTCTGTGAGGGAGTTTTCAGCTAGTAAACAAATAACTATATTGGAACACCCTCCCTACTCACCTGATCTGACCTGCAATGAATTTTTTCTTTCCCCAAAGATAAAGGAAATATGGAAAGGAAGACATTTTGATGACATTCAGGACATGAATGTTAATATGACAATAGCTCTGAGGGCCATTCCAGAATACAAGTTCCAGAATTGCTTTGGAGGGTGGCCTTCATGCTGGCATCAGTGCATGGCTTCTTAAGCAGAGTACTTTGAAGGTAACCATAGTGATATTCACCACTGAGGTATGTAACTTTTTCTAGGATGAGTTCACAAACTTACCTTCAGAGCTCATGTGTGTGTGTGTTTTATAGACGTATGTGTGCATATCAATGAAGTAGATTCTGTTCTTATCCTACATTTACAGATAAGGACGCTGTGTCACAGACAACTTGCATACCTGTAAAGGAGAGGCTCCAGCCTACGCAAACTTCTGGTAAAAAGCACTGGAAATTCCTAAGCCCTCTTCAACGCTCTTACAGTCCCTCCAAATCCTATCTGGTCCTGAAAATTCATACCAGTGGCCAAGTCCCCAATTATTATCATGACCAGAGAACAGCCTCATTGATTTTAAACCTCGAGTGAGTTCTACAATAAAGAGAGGGAATCAGGAGAAAGCTAGGATATATTGTCATGATCACTTTCTTTTCAGTCCTGTTAGTAGCTTTAAAATTCATCCACAATTTTTAGGTTTTCAGTTAAAGACAATAGCACCAAATGAATGCAGCCTGCCTAAAACTAGCTCAGTTGGCACAGAGAATTCATCAAATATCTGAGACATTCCATTTCCCACTGCAGCCAGCTTGGTCTTTGAAAGGATTAAAATAAAATTCAACCTTTAACTGTATCTTCATTGTTTTCACCAAACAAATGATTGCCTGAAAGAGTAAGAGGTTTCTCAATTCTATTAAGCCCAGAGAGGGCCCCTGGGTAGAAGTGATGTGTCCACACCTCTCAACAGTGGACCAACCACGGGTGGATTGGAACATGACTGGGAGGGCAGTTGGGCTGCCTGGGATTCCCTATGGTTTTCTGCTAAAGAACAGTTTGTCAAATGTACATTCCTTTCATGCAGTTAGTAAATTAGTAACTTTGTTGAGGACCATATGAGTATTGCATGTGAATTTAAGAACTAGGATCTTTCTCACCTTTCCATAGATTTCATTGATTGTGATGTGGACAAATATAGACGCTTCTGTCAGTCCTTCCAAATAGACATGCCGATAGCCTGATAAAAGTAAAGAAAGTCATTTCTGTTAAGTTGAACTTGCATTTGGCTTTCCCCTGGGCACAACGAAATTAAGTATCTTACTTAAGTGTAGTTCTTGACATTTTAAAAACCACACTAACAGTGACATTGTTCAACATATATCTTAGCTGTCGGGTAAGCCATGTGTATCGTGTAAGTCACATATCATATGTTAAATCTTTCTTTTCTTTTCTTTCTTTTTGGAGACAGAATCTTGCTCTGTTGCCCTGGCTAGAGTGCAGTGGTTTCTTCATAACTCACAGCAACCTCAAACTCCTGGGCTCAAGCAATCCTCCTGCCTCCGCCTCCTGAGTAGCTGGGACTATAGGCATGTGCCACTATGCCTGGCTAATTTTTCTATATTTAGTAGACATGGGGTCTTCTCATTGCTTAGACTGGTCTGGAACTCATGACCTCTCCCCTCTGTCTCCCAAAGTGCTAGTATTACAGGCAGGAGCCACCATGCCCAACCCCTCCTATATTAAGTCTTACAAAGAAAAAGGAATGGTCAGCCTGGAGACAAAAGGCCAGCTCCGACCTACCAGGCACTAAGCTGCTGAAGGTCACAGTTCTTTGTCCCACGAAGTCTCGTCCAATGGGATCATGGTCCCACACGAGGAATCGCACCAAAGCTATTTCCGGCATGTGTACGGTAAATGTCAGGGTTTCTTCCCACACAGGGTTAAATCCTTAGAGAAACAGGAAAAGAGAAATCTGAACAGCCTTGAGCTTGGCTGAAAATGAATTGGCAGCAACGTCTGCAAAGCAGACATTAAAAATTGCTTGCGATGGTTATTAAACTCATAAAGACGACTGAGCCACTCCAGGACGCCTCGGCGGAATAAAGCCTCAGAATTTACCCCCTTGCCAGCAAATAATTGGTATCAGAATTGCCTGTAAATTATCACATCCATTCTATTAATCTTTGGTATCCAACTGTATTAAAGAGAAAGCTAATATTCAGAATGCTTCCGTAAGTTCAAAAATTATCTACGGTAGTGATGTAAGAATAATGTTTCGGCAACAATGATAAAGGTTCCCCTACCAAGGAATTGTGCTTGCACCAAAGATTCTGCTGCTGTGATCATCACTAACAACCATTTTATGAAGTGATTTTCAGATCCCAACACCATTGTCCATAGACCATCCTATTTAATTCTTACATCTATCCTCTCACAGAGGCCGGGCAGGATTTTTATTTTCTTTAAATTAAAAAAAATTTATATTACTAATTTTCAAAAATACGTAACTTTAAAAATTATGTAAGTAACACATGCTCTTTTTTCAAAAGTAGGAAATATTAGTTCTTATAACTCATCTTTTCATAGAGAAAATTGATATTCATAGAAAATAATGTGCCTGAGATCACACAGGACCTCACAGTTAGTGGCAGGGACAAATTAGACTGTGCACCACTGATTCCCAGTGGCTCCTTGTAAAGTAAGACTGTACCATGTGAATGATGATATATTTTCATTCTTTGCTTTTTTGTTTGTTTTTCTTGAATGATGATATATTGTTATAGCTACTGAAAATAAACAGAAAAAGCATACAAAAATACATTAACTTCTTTGTAAAATTCCCCGAAAAAATAATTATAAAACAGATAAAAATTCAAGCACTACAAAAGTTTCTGTTTTTCCTTTCTAAAAAAAAATGAAAGGTTTTATTCCATGTATGTATTCAGGTCTTAACCTCTTAACGCCACAAAGAACACCAAGCTAATGAAATAAGAGGCCCCGTCTGCACGAGAGAGGATCTTTCTGTTGACTTAGTGATGACCTCTCAATTACTTCTGAAACCGAACACAGAAAGGATCATCTATGGCACACTGTTGGGAAAATCCAACATCAGAAGGCTGCTTTCTTTGAGCACATTATTTTCTGAGTGATAAATTTGCCCTGCTCTGGCACTCTTACATTCATTCAGAGTTTTCCTGGGAATTCCTAACTTCATTTCAATGATTGCTGTTTAAATTTATTTTAGACTATTAGTGACTAGGATTGAGAAAAATAAGTTTGCCATAATGTTTGTCAATAGTGCAAACAAACACGTTTCAGAAGATCACCAAGAAAAGGATATAAGGCCTGGTTTAGGCAAAGAAAGCTTCCTTACTTTTTGTTTGTTTGTTGTTTGTTTGTTTGTTTGTTTGAAACAGTCTCACTCTGTCGCCCTGGACAGGGTGCCATGGCATCTTTGTACCTCATAGCAACCTCAAACTCAAGCAATGCTCTTGCCTCAGGCTCCCAAGTGGCTGGGATTACAGGTACCCACCATAATTCCCAGCTAGTTTTTCTATTTTTAGTAGAGATGGGGGTCTTGCTCTTGCTCAGTCTGGTCTTTATGTCCTGAGCTCAAGTAATCCACCCATTTTGCATCACACACACCCCCCCTCCCAGGACTGG
Source organism: Galagoides demidoff (assembly GCA_963574575.1). Taxonomy (NCBI): domain Eukaryota; kingdom Metazoa; phylum Chordata; class Mammalia; order Primates; family Galagidae; genus Galagoides; species Galagoides demidoff. Next base: position 25,332 of record CAUYQV010069986.1, read on the forward strand.
GAATAGAGGCCTGAGCCACTGCGACTGGCAAGAAAGCTTTCTTTAGGGCGGCACCTGTGGCTCAGTGAGTGTGGCAGGTTCGAACCCAACCCTGGCCAAACTGCAACAAAAAATAGCCGGGGGTTGTGGCAGGTGCCTGTCATCCCAGCTACTTGGGAGGCTGAGACAAGAGAATCACCTCAGCCCAAGACCTAGAGGTTGCTATAAGCTGTGATGCCACAGCTCTCTACCGAGGGCAACAAAGTAAGGCTCTGTTTCTTAAAAAAAAAAAAAAAAAGAAGAAGAAGAAGAAGAAATCTTTCTTTATATTATGGCCAAAATATAAGAAGAATGCTGCCCCTTCACTACATGTGAATATTCAAGAAATCAATCTACCTTACCACACTGCACCTTTAGAGATTTATATGTTCCAGAAAAAATGAGAAATTATCAAGACACGAAGACTTCACGAATGAGCACTTTGAGAAAACTCACATTAAAAAAACACAATAGAAAATGACATAAAGGCTATGTTAACCAGTTTGATGAAAATATTTCAAATTGTATATGAAAACACCACACTGTACCCTGTGATTGCATTAATGTACACAGCTATCATTTAATAAAAAAAAAAGAAAGAAAAAACCACAATATAAAAATACAATGAAGGCATTTTCCTGAGCAAATTTTAACCCACTTCTTGAAAATCTCATTCATTCTTTTCACTGAAAAGAATTTTTGCTTCATCTGGAGAGCCTGGATTATAAAACCATCAAAATATACCAAGCATCGACCCCACAGTTACTCAGTCTTATATGTTGAGAAGTCCTTAACATAAACTCAGATGGCAGTCACGGATTTTACAGGCTTGTCGCTTTCTACATAGACACATCTTTCTTTTCCAGATATGCAAATTCTATTTACAGAACACACCCACTGAAAATGAACACAGTATCATCTTACCATTGTCATCCACCACGCGAGTTTGGTCTTTACAACAATCTACTGGCAATCCAATAATTTCAACTTCAACAAAAGGATCAATGATCTATATAAACAAAGAGAAAGCATTATGAAAAATGGTACATTTCTACACAAGTTAATTCACTGGAGGACAATGGCCAAAATGTCTATATTTCAACAGCAATCAATTGAACTAAGTGCTTACAAAGAAAGAAGAGTGTTACGAGGTGAAGCATATTCAGACTTAAGACAGGCATAAGAGAAATTAAATCTTATTGCCAATGACTCCTAACGCTACACAACCTTTATGCCATGAAACTACAATTTTGGTCCAGGGCACATACCTAAGAGAAAAGAGAGGCTTTGCCCATGTACAAAGCTCAAAGCAGCTCTATTCATAATAATCAGTAGAATTAACAACCTAAACAGTAGAAACAACCAAAATGTCTGTCTTGAGTAGGGTGGAGAAATTGTGGGCATGGGTGTAATGAATACCATGCAACACTGAGAAGGCAACAGAGTTCTCTCTGCTACCTAGAAATAATGTTCAGTAAGTCAGACATAAAAGGATCTGCCTAAAAGTCCATTTATATAAAGTTTGGAAATTGACAGAACCCATCTGCTGTGATAGGGACTTGTATTTTCCATTGTGGGAGGTGTAGCTATTGGTGGGGGGATGGACAGGAACCTTCCAGGGATTCTGGCCATGCTCTGTCTTCTTCTGGGGGCATCATAATTAATCGAGCTATCCATGTTCAATTTGTGCTCTTTAAGGCAGTTTAGCTGATTATGTATCATAATGTGTATTAAAAAAGGATCAAAGGGCAAAACATTAAAAAGTGAATCAAAAGAAAAGGTGTGACTGTTAGCCTTCCCCTGCCCCCATCCCCTCTCCTCTGGGGGAGGGACTATGATTTGTCAGTCATCTGCAAGATTTCTTTTGTGGAACAGGTTCTGGGTGACGACGAATGAAGGAATAAAAGCCAAAAGAACCCAGAAAGAAGGAATCTAAGAAAGTCTAAAGGGGACAGAGCCATGACGGCTGAGAAAACCTATTTTCAGGAGCTTAGAGAAGGAAGAACATAGGTAGAGTTTGGGGGTAGCGGGAGGGAATAGAACTAAACTAGTATGATGGAAAAACATGTTTCAATGATTAGATGGAAGCCCATGCTATTTATTTAGCAAATAATTGTAGTTAAAGTTCATTCATTTTCTTTTCATTATTCTGTGCTAGAATTTTTTTTCCTTTGAATAGAACTCTGTGATAAAACTGGACCAGGGGTCTTGGATTTGGGGGTCAGCTAATGGATACAATATCTTTTCTTGAGGAATTCAAGGCCAAAGGCTGGGAGAGCGACCTCCTGTTTCAAAATCTGGCTCCTGTGCTGACCTTGGCCATATTGTGTAACTGTGCTTCAGTTTCATCTGTAAACCTGACATAACAGTGTCTGCCTTGTATTGGTAACACGGCAAAGGAGTGGAATCAGATAGTGGGGCAGACTGGGGAGTGATTCGGCAAAGTAGAGTTCTCAGGAGATGGTAAGTGATTAGGTGCGGAAAACAAAGAGAGAAAAATAAGGGATGGCAACTGGTTTTCTGAGTGGGAGAAGACAACCTTATTCCATTCTCAGAGATACGAATAATGTGAGGGATCAGGGGCTGGGAATTCAGGGGGTCTGGAGAGTTTGGATGGAGACAAAAAACTATATCTTAATTTTTAATAGCCTCTGGCTAAAGCACAACTTAGTAATATCAGAACTGTAAGTCTGTGTTCAATAGAAATCACAGATGTTTTTACGTCACATTATAGTTGCTGCAGAATATCAACACATCATTTATACTCATCACAGCTTCAAAATCCCAAAAGTTATCAGAACCACCACTAGACCCTGGTATTGATTGTATTGATAAAGGCTCACACATTTTTTCTATCACAATTTGTTTTTTAAAATAGTTTGATAAGTGAATTTCAATGTAACTGTTTCCTATGTAACCCTTTCAATTTTTTATTTTATGCATTTAAAAACTTTCTGAGAAGGGGTTCACAGGGTTAACCAGATACCAAAGGGTTGCATGGCTCAATAAAAGGGAACCTCATAAGCCATAATAAGAAGGTTAGTGGGGTTTTTTTGTTTTTGGTTTTTGTTTTTTTGAGATAGGGCCTCAAGCTGTCCCCCTGGGTAGAGTACTGTGGCATCACAGCTCACTGCAACCTCCAACTTCTGAGCTCAAGCGAGTCTCCTGCCTCTGCCTCCCAAGTATCTGGGACCACAGGTGCCCACCACAATGCGTGGCTATCTTTTTTTTTTGGTTGCAGCCAACATTGTTGTTTGGTGGGTCCAGGCTGGATTCAAACCTGCCACCTTAGGTGTATGTGGCTGGCACCTTGGCAGGTGCCAAGCCTTTTTTTTTTTTAATTATAAAAGAAAGATGTTTGTTATGCATTAAAAAATTAATTCCAGGCTGCGCCTGTGACTCAGCGAGTAAGGTGCCAGCCCCATATACCAAGGGTGGTGGGTTCAAACCCGGCCCTGGCCACAATGTAACAACAACAACAAAAAATTAATTCCACGGGCTATGTATTAAAGACAACCATATACTATAAAAACATCTGGGAGACACCCCTTATCTAAGTAACAATCTCAGTTGTGGGATAAACTGACATCAAGCCACTCCTCGTGTGATGCTCTGGGAAGGACACGTTTGCACGTAAATTCCTGCCAATATATTACTCTGACTCTAATCATGAAGAACAGGAAAACCCACATTGAAGGACATTCTGAAAACAACCAGCTTGGACCCTTAAAAAAGCCAGTGTCATGAAAACAAAGCAAAAAAGTGGAAGAATTATTCTAGATCTTAAAAGACCAAAGACCAAGTGCTTGGGAGCAGCCACTGCAGAAATTATAACTAAAAGCAACACGTGATCTTTAGATTAGGTAATATTGCTGTACTAATGTTAAATTTCACAAGAGTAATGACTGTATTGTGGTTAAACAGGAAAATGTAAACAATAAAAACGGAGAGGCATTTAGGGATTAAGCATCATGATGTCAACAATTTGCTCTCAAAGGACTCTCCAAAGAGAAGCAAATATGTATGCCCACACATACACACAGGTATCCAGAGGAAAGAGGGGTAAGGGCGGTGCCGTAGCTCAGTGGGTAAGGGCGGTGCCGTACCCTCAGTGGGTAGCTCACGTACACTGGGGCTGGTGGGTTTGAACCCAGCCTGGGCCAGCTAAGAAAACAATGACAACCGCAACAACAACAATAACAACAAAAAATAGCTGGTCCCCTTAGACTCAGCTACTTGGGAGACTGAGGCAAGAGAATCACTCAAGCCCAAGAGTTGGAGGTTGCTATGAGCTGTGACACCACAGCACTCTACTCCAGGGTGACAGCTTAAGACTTTGTCTCAAATAAATAAATAAATAAACACACACTAAATTAATTTTAAAAAAAGAGAAGAGAGGTAAGGCAAGTGTAACATAATTTAATAATGGAATGGTTGTTCTGGGTAATTTCTTTTACTGCTACTGTGACTTTTCCGAAGTTTAAAACACTTTTATTTTCTTTTGAGACAGAGTCTTGCTCTGTTGCCCAGGCTAGAGTGCAGTGGTGTCATCAGAGCTCACAGCAACCTCAAACTCCTGGGCTCAAGTGATCCTCCTGAGTATCTGAGACTATAAGTACCTGCCACCATGCCAGACTAATTTTTCTATTAGACAGGAGTCTCACTGCTGCTCAGGCTGTTCTTGAACTTCTGGATTCAAATGATTTTCCTGTGTCAACCTCCCAGAGAGATGCTAAGATTATAGGTGTGAGCCACACCTGGCCTGAAGTTTAAAACATTTTAAAATAAAAGTTTAGGAGAATATATAGGAAGTGAGTCCTCCTTTCTGCAGACAAAAAAGAAGAAAGGAAAGTACAAGAAAGGCGCCTAAATTTCTGATACCACCAATGAATCGCGCTTGCTGCTCAGAGAACAGGATGCGGGTGGAAGGGCGGCAGGGAGAGCAGACAGCAGGGGCACCGGCAGCACAGCCAGCGAGACACGAAGTTGGCCAGTCCCATCTGAGGCTCTACTGTCTGAGAAGTGGGACAGCATGGCCTCTGTTGAAGATGATGAGGACAGAGAGAAGATTGGGAACAGCCCCTGTGGGAAATGGGACTGAGCACTAAGGTGGGACTGGAATGGCAAGGCAGGGCCACGCATGGCTGATACTTCAGCTGAAGGGTTTATGGGGGTGGCCTCTTACAGAGCTCTGTGATCTCCTCCATCAAGGTCCAGAAGTAATGGTTTAACAGGTGGGAGTGGTTAAAAGGGTACTAGAGGGACCGACAAGCCCTGAAAGGAGGGACATGAGCACAGGAGGGGCCTGTGGGGAGGCAGGTGACCGAGGCTGAGGCCATGCTTGGTGGCTCACACCTGTGATCCCAGCACTTTGAGAGGCAGAGGTGGGAGGACTGGTTGAGCTCCGGAGTTTGAGGTTGCAGTCAGCTATGAACATGCCACTACATGCTAGCCTGAGCAACAGAGCAAGACGCTCACTCCAAAAATAAATAAATGAACAAAACAACAAAAAACTGAGGCCAAGAAATGGGGGCTATGGAAATAATAGAATAAAAGCTCTGGGTTTGGCGCCTGTGGCTCAAGTGGCTAAGGCACCAGCCACATACACCTAAGGTGGCGGGTTCGAATCTAGCCCCAGGCCGCCACACAACAATGATGGCTGCAACCAAAAAAAAAAAAAAAAAAAATGGCTGGGCCTTGTGGCAGGTGCCTATGGTCCCAGCTACTTGGGAGGCAGAGGCAGGAGACTCGCTTGAGCCCAGGAGTTGGAGGTTGCTGTGAGCTGTGATGCTACAGCACTCTACCCAGGGGGCCAGCTTGAGGCTCTGTCTCAAAAAAACGAAAAAGAATAAAAGCTCTGGGAAGAAAGGAGGCTGTGGTCCCAGAGGGAGACATTGAAATGCAGAGGTGCAGCAGAAGACATTGGCAATGAGCAGGTGGCTGCTGGGTAGTAGGGATGAGGAATGTGGATGGGAGATTAGGCCAGAACCTTAGGCAATGTTTCTATTAATAATAAAATTGATCTTTGCACCCTAATTCTACCATTGCCAGCATCAGTCTTGAAATGTAAATTAAATCACGTGCACCTATGCCTCCAAAACACACAATGTACTGAGGTCCAGCAGGAACCGTGCAGGATTCACCAATAAATCAGTTAATGTGTGATGAGCCGAGATCGGTGCTCGCGTCTGAATATACAGACACACACAGCCCTGAAGACATCAGGTAAAAAGTAAACACAATAAAATAATCACATGAATAATTCCCGAGACACATGGTCCCATATGGCTTACCTCGCCTCGGTCTCCAAACATGGAATCTGGAGGTTTGGGGAGTTGCTGTCCACTGATCACTTTCAGGATGAGCTGCTTTTTGGGGTTGGCAGGAAGTGGATCACCAGAGAAAGGGTTGAAAGTACCTAGGCCAAAGAAAGCAGAGGTTGGTAACATGGGAAAAAAGCTCACGCACACACGCACACACGCCCCTTACGTTTGCAAAACAAAGAAACAAGTGCTGAATTACTATAGTGCTTCTTAGAGCAAAGAAATTATCACATCACTGTCTGTGTGGCTTCTGCCTCAAGGTGTCACCAACTGGCATTTCCATAGCTGTGGTTTTCACTAGAAGCCATGCTCCCAAAGGCTGGGGGAATGGACCAATTTAAAGCAAGTGTCTGCACTGCAGTGATCAACCGTGACATGGGGAACGAGCTGCACTTGATTTGAACACAAATAGCCTTACAGGAAGAGCCGTTATGTTAGAGTCAAATACATTTTCAAACCCAACCTACCTCAGGCGTAGAATGACTACAACAAACAGCGGAGCAAGAGTCTACCCAAAGCATCAACTCTGAAAACATCTGTCAACACTTTACCAGAATTGTTACAAATCTGTTTTGGAAATTTAAAAAAACTTTTTTTTTTTTTTTTTTTTTTTTTGATGAGTGGAACCAGAAGGAAGGATTGTCTGATCTAACACTGTTGTACCCTTTCTCCTTTTTTGTTAATGCTGTTTGGCAATCGCACTACACTAACTGAAAGAGCTAGATAAAAATTGTTTCAGGTAGAAATTACTTTGGTCAGCAGGTCTCAGACTCCCACACCCTAAGGTAATTTCTGAGAGACAGGGCATAGAACTCTGAGGACAGTCCAGTTTATATATAAGTCATGCCCAGTGACTATCGTGCTGGGACACTGAATCTCAGATGACAAGGCCTTGCTGTTCATGTACCTCTTGATGTGCATGACCTCACTAGGCCACACTCTAAACATCTTGTTACCCAAATAGTAATAGATCTGACAGGGTTCTCATTTGTACTCAAACACCTTAACCTATCTTTTTAAAAAATATAGCATTTAAAAAATACATAATGTTTCAAAGCACTGGGGTATCGCACTTTCTAAACAGCTTTTTTAACAGGTCACCTGCATTCAGAGATCTGTCTGTGAGATTAAGGCATACCTTTGCACATTTGCTGGGGTTTGAGGACGTAGCCACAGTTGCCATTTGTCTTGAATTTGGCTCGATTTAACTGCATCATTCGGCCTTCAGACTGATAGTTCAGTGCCACTGCGCAAGGTAAAGGTTTGAGAGAATTAGGCAAGGTGGCAGGGTGGTCAGAATATACAAGGCACCGCTCCATCCAGAGCTGTACGCACCTAGTTGGCAACCTGCGTTCCAGTAGGGCAGAGGGTTGAAGTTGCTGGAATCTATGCGGTAGGCAGAGGGGTAAATCCTTGTGAGCTGCTTTTGGTTATAAATCATGAACTGCTCTGACTTCTGCTGAACCACCTGATGTGCTCTTGTTTCGCTGAATGATAACACATTCCCCGTGGTTCCTGGCAGTTTTTAACAAAGGAAAAGGCACGTGAGAACTATAGCAAAGGAAACAGCACTCACAAAAGACCTGACAATAATGTCACATTATACCAGGAGTGAAAAGCAGAGCAAGGGTGGACCCAACCAAAACAGAGGCAGCTCCTGTCCAAGAAAGACCCATCAAACGCCATTCTCAGGACCCCTTTGTCACTAAGAGAGCAGATCAGAGCCGCGCACCTTATTAAGGGAGCTGTCTACTTTTGACTCCCACGCTCCCCAAGAATTCAGTCATCCCCCTGATTTATGTCTATCTGACTAGCATAAGGAGAACAGGTTGAAAAATTATTTTCTTGAGCACACAATTCAAACAGAATACCTTTGCCAAAGAAAGCGACAGTCAGGGATAAATAAAACCCTCCACATAATTTATTCCTCATAAAAGAAAGACATTGATTATAGGCATTCAGCCAAAAGGCACACGTACAAAACACATATTAACTTATAACATTCAGGGTTCACACAAATAAAAGAAAAAGATCAGTTAGAAAAAAGAGACAATGAGTTTTAAATGCATTTGAATGGCATTACAGAACTAGTCAAGACTTGTTTTGGAGAAAGGAGTAACAATGGAGAAAAAGTTCAAAAAGCATCATAAAGAACTAAACATTTCAGGGCTGAAGATAAGCAGCCACCCAACCAGACATATGAACTATGGGGAAAAAATAAAGGGAGGTAAAAGCCCACTAAGCCTGTCCCAACACTCCTGCTTGGACAATCACCGTGAGGGCTCGATCTCAGGCCACGGAAGCTGGGGGTCGAGATGAAGGGGTGAGCCTCCAACACTGGATGTTTGACCCTTGTCTCCCAATCCCACCTTTTGTACCAAATCTATAAGACCCCTCCCACTTCCCATCCTTCACCAAGTACGCACACCCTAACCCCAAAATAATCCATCTGGGCCCGCTGGAAAAGGCCAGGGTACGTAACAGCCCAGACTCACCAAGAGCTTCTACACTAACCAGCTGGGTGTGTCTGAACCCGGACCGAGAGACGTAGTCCACGCAGACAATGAGTGGAACTCGCTGCTGACCCAGCTGGGCCTGAATATATCCACCCTGCCTGTTTATCAGCACACATAGTCTCCCGGGGCCCTGCTGTCCTCGGGGCTATGCACCCTGAGATGTTAGACACTGGCCAACTGACAATGACACTCCAGAGCTGGAACTTGCAACAGTCGTAAACACAGTGGTGAAAAAAAAAATTAGAGAATCACAGTTTTTAATGGGAAGATTTCTCCAGTATAGATACAGAACCTCTCCTTAAAGACATATAGTCATATACAGTCTAGTGACATAACTTATTAACATAGTTTACATATCTCAAGCACACTAACATTGAACTTATGTGCACATTCTGATGAAGAATGCCTTTAACATGGTGTGAGAAATTATAATCTTTTTGACAAACCTAATTCAGACGGAGAATCACTGTAATTAATTCCATTGTTTTTTCTGTCTCTCCACATAAATTTATGCACACGGCGGTATCATGAAGATGACCTTGCTAATTAGGCACAAATGAATTAGTATATTAACAGAGCTGAGTTGCTTTGCATTGGGATAAGCCGTGCATTCATTACCTAGTTCTCATTTTGTAGCAAAACAAAACAAAAACCAAAGAGACAAAAACAGCTGAAGTTCAAGAGCTAAAGAGTACTCAAGCTTAATTTGCGTTAAGCTAATAGGATTATGGTTTCCGAAGGCATTTATTGAAAATGTGTATTCTCTAAACCAAATATGCCTTCACTTCATTCAACTGCGAGTTTATTTCTGAGCTGTGGGCAGTTACTTACAATACTCTGTGGCTGGGCTCGGCGCCTGTGGCTCAATCAGCTAAGGTGCCAGCCACGTACACCTAAGGTGGCGGGTTCGAATCCCCAGCCCGGGCCCGCCAAACAACAATGATGGCTGCAACCAAAAAATGGCCGGGCGTTGTGGCGGGCGC
>CAUYQV010069988.1:0-38102 GCA_963574575.1 Galagoides demidoff
GTGCCTGTGGTCCCAGCTGCTTGGGAGGCAGAGGCAGGAGACTCGCTTGAGCCCAGGAGTTGGAGGTTGCTATGAGCTGTGATGCCATGGCACTCTACCCAGGGGGATAGCTTGAGGCTCCATCTCAAAAAAAAAAAAAAAATAGCAGAGATGTCCTGTGCTGCAGTGCAGGCTTTGGGCTAAACCTTTCTGAAAACACTCACCTCTAATGTAGAGTTTTGTGTCTTTCAGTAAGATTATATCTGAGTGAGCAGCAGAGGGGTTTGTACAGGACACAAGTATAAGAGGGACTTTATCTAACAAATGCAATCAGTGTAACCTAATTCTCTGTACCCTCAATGAATCCCAAACAACAACAATAATAGAGATCTCCTATTTAATAGCTACAAGTGCTTTATTATTGCCTAGTATTTAGGAAAATCAACTTTGTTCTGCTACTTTTTAAACGTGGAAATTAAATAAAGCCTAAGGCCATCTTATTGTTCTTCTCTGTACCATTTTCATCCTCACAGGAAGAAGGCCAAGGTTCTTGTTTGTCTATTAGACAGGCCTTCTCAAAGGCTTATCAACATAGAAATAGATCCAGGTCTTCAATTTCAACAAAGTAATGTGTGAAAACCCTTGAGACAAGAGTAATACACCCTGCTTTCTCTTACCTTTCTCCAAATTCTTATTGGTGACCAGTGACTTTAGAATTGTATATTTTATTAACTTTTGATAGGGATGGAAGCATTAGCCAGTGTCTAATCCTTTGCACTGATACCACACAAATGAGTGGCCAGAACGCTTTCTTATTTAGTATTATGTCACCTGCTCTGAGAAAAGTGCCTAGTATAGAAGGTGAGTTAAATAATTCCTGTGCTTAATGCTTTTCAGCCTCCTGCACAGAAAATATTAACTCTAGAGCATATCTATTAAAAAAATTACTTTTCCTTTGCTTAGATTATTTTTCATCAGAAAAAGAAAAAAAACAGAAACACTACAAGAGTTCTAAAATGACCTTGAAGATCTTAGCCTCATGTATAATCACAGTGAGGCCTCAACTGAAAACAAGAAAAGCCAGAAAAATCAGGGGGCTAAGCAAGGTTACGGGGCTCACTGATGAAGTCTACAAAGTTAAGGCAGAAGAAGGGTTTGTACAATCATAGGTGGAAAATTGAAAGAGAGAGAAGTCTCTACTTCAGCTCAACTCTAATCTCAGGGAAAAGAATGTATTAGAAGAAGAAAATGTTACCAGAATATCTGTGTCTCTGTGGATTAATCTAGTTCTTACAGTAATCATCATTATTGCTTATATAAAAAAAATCATAATTTGGGGGTATCATAAATATAAATGTATGAAGAGGCAAAACAGTGTGTATCCCTGGGTAGGGAAATGATACTTTTATTTACTCTCAAATCTCGTTATTGAAAACAGTTAGTTTTCAGTAGTATATGTCGATATTCTTTAATCTGAAAATTTTCAGCAGATAACATGGGTAAGATCTTAAGCACTGTCTTAAAAATGACGAGATCATATAGATACTTTTTATCTCATGACAATGCCCATTTAACATCAGCATTCATGTGAGTTGATTATATCTCTTGAAACAAAATACAATCTTATTTTAAAATACAACCTCATTTTAAAAAGTTTTGATTTTGTGAAGAAAGGTTTTTGCCTTTCTGAACTTTAAATCTGTCCTCATAACATTGAATAAAAGAAGACTACTTTTTCTATTTTTCAACATGCTGCTATTGTATTTGAAGAATTATAAAATCTAAAAACTAATGATGAACAATTTTTAGGTGTAAAAGGCCACAGGAGATATTTTCTAATTCAAAGGGAACCTTCAAAGGACACAATCACATGGGGCTTTCTATGTAATTTTTATGTTAAAGAGACTGTTTGAGCTAATTAGAAAGGATTTTATATAAAATTGGCATGGTTTTCATAGCAAAGCACTTATTTTAAATAACATAATGCTGAGAACATTCTTTTTTCTTTTTCGGGCAGTATTGGTCTCTCGAATGCTGCCTTAGATTAATGGTTTCTCATAAATAGAAAAACTGAAATCTTGAGAAACACTACAAGTGGGAAATAATCTAATGTAACCATTTTCTTCATAATGCTTTTAACCTAATACATTGCGTGTGAAGAGATTTATTCCACAGCAATAAGAGGTGCTTATGGGTTCCTTTGCGCTACCTAGAGAATAAGTTAAAAATTAATATTATTTCTATAAAGTTATATTTGCTCTAAGGAAATACGAATGAATAGTGTGTTTTGAACTTATTTGGAAATTCAAGAACTTGTGGCAAGGAACAACTCAATGGTAGCTAAAATCTCCCTTTTTCATAGAATTCAGATGCTGGCAGTACGTAAATATGAATCAAGCCAAACCATCACAATTTTGAACCCCAGATGGAAGTTGTTTACGAACAGTTAGGGAACATCCAGTTTATTTATAGTGCAGAAATCATTAACACTGGAAAAACAAAAAAGCAATTACTGTATTTCCAACCGTGTAATGACCATGGGAGACAGAAGAATCACAAATTTAACTTCATCATTCTGAAATCAAAAGCCGGACTGTGAAGATGATGACTGTGTTTGGAAAACGAGAGAAAAATAACACTTTCAAAATTATAATACAAAAAAGACAATTAAGCTGCTACCATTATTCCCAGAACAATAAAGTTCCATGTTGGAGAAGACATCAAAGGAAGAAAGTCATCAGAGAAACATTTAAAAAAATTGCTTAGAGGGCAATAATTAGATGCCAAAACGTTCGTCTTGTTTCCCCTCCTCATCTTTCCTTGGTTGATATCTTCCATTCAAACCGAATTTTCCTGTTTTTCAGACTCACAATTTGTCCATCCCTTTTTAAATGTTGATTTTTTTCATACATGTGTTCTAATCATCTTGTGATCTTTTACTGTACTTTTCCTCTCTTCCTTCCTGTTTCCATTATTCTTTATTCTTGCTCTTTGTCTCTGGAGAAGTAGGACCCCTGAAGGAAAGGTCTAAGGCCACGGTTTTCTACTCAGCAGAAGGAGGAACTTCCTACATCTGAGCATGATCTGAAATGGACCCGAACAATGTTCTAGTCGTGATCTGCTTGCTTCAAGAGATGTACAAGAACAAGATGGAGAGTTAATTATCTGAGAAACGGTAGAGAAATCTCACATTAAACAAGAGATTGAATTAAATGGCGTTTCAATTCCCTTTCTGTGCTAACATAACATGCTTCTGTAACTCTGTCTCTTGACCAGGGCAGACCAAGGAACTTTCTATGAAGCAGCACCATCCAGCACTATTTACAAAGGTAAGTGATCACCCGTACCTGCTTTGTCCTGGAAAAATCTTTTACCAAGATTAGTAAACAAGTACTTGATTATGCTCAGGTTAAGTTCAAGTTTTTGCCCTCTGCTTTTCCAACTTCCTTCTATCATCACTTCTCCTTTTTTTTTTTTCCTTTCCCTGGCTTTCTTCTTTTTCTTGGCATATGCCCATCTTTTTTCTCTCCCTCTTTCCTCTCCTCACTCTCCTCCTTGTTCGTCTTTCTTCTTTTATTCTCTGCCCTCTTCTCTCCCCTTCCTGCGTGCTCTCCTGTTCTTACCCAGGGAAGGCTTACTTTAGGCCATGCCATTCAGTCTTGGGGCTCAGAGCAATTAGTCATTAGAGAAGGAAAGGAGATACTCCCTGGCCTCTTTCAGAAAAGATTATTTCGCATGCCTCCCTCCCTGTCACCCCCTCCGATCATGTCCCTTTCCCTTTAAATATTGATGGTATCACACTAGCAGCCTCTTAAGTAACTGTGGCTGGCACTCGGCAGAGGCGAGGAGAGCTGCAGGTCCTGTGGCAGGTAAGAGACTGGTCATCTTTTCCTTCTATCTGTTACTTGCCCTTCTCTGGACTTCAAACTTGCCAAGGACAGAAAAACCCATGTGCGCAGCAACAGATGCCCTGCCCAGGGAGAAGCTCCCCGGCCGTCTTGAACTGTAAATTTTTCTCCTATTTATCAGAAGGTGAGTAGGCTACTCTCACAGCAGATGGGAAGATCAGCTCCTATTTGTCAGGAGGAGCAACTCTGCAGTCCCAACCCTAGACATCATTGTCTCAATACTTCCAGGTTGAAGAAAAAATGCCCATTTGGTGCGAGGTCCTCTGCTTCCAAATATCGCTTCTCCCCACCACATCCTGGTGAACTCTCCTGTGGCCACCTTGCCCCCTTGGGTGACAGTGCCCAGAATAAAGGCCTTGGATTCTCTGAATTTTAGTGCAGCAGCATCAGGACCTGGGGAATTATGAAACAGCTGAGTGCTCAAATGTGTACCACTTAATTACATGCCACATGTAATTTCAGAGCAGTTCTATTTATAGTGGGACTTTATTTTTAAAAAGCTTATATTTCAAAGTGGGAGGTGACGCAAATCACTTTTAGGCCCTGTAATGAGCTTTAAAATGTGACTCAATGGAGCTATAAAATTGGCTGGTACCTTAAATGGGTCACATTTAGATGAAGATTGCATAGAATACATTAATGGCATAAAGACAAGCCCAGGGGCTGAGAGTACAAGACTTTTCCTGGTGTGTGCATGTTTATGCATGTCTGTGTGTGTGCTGTGGCCAGTGTACGGGGGTGTGTGCACACTGGTGCTTTGCAGAGAGGTAGCTGTTTCTTTGTTATAAAAATAAAGAAGAAGTCAAAGGAAATTCAGGTATCTAAAAGAAACTCAATTTATGTAAATATCAAGCAAGGTCAGATGGAGTCAGATGTATATTCAAGATGTATGCTAAATGGGGAAGACGTAAATGAGGTGTTAATGTGTGAGAGCCAGCAGGAGGAGCAGCTCTCAGAGAACTGAAGTCCAGGAGGGCTTGTCTGAGGTGTCAGTCGCCAAATAGCAGTGGGGGAGATGGGAGATACTGAGCCTTCTCCCCCGTTAAGGACAAAGCATGTGCACCTGTGTGCGTGTGTGTGTGTGTGTGTGTGTGTGTGTATGTGCACATGCGTGTAGACATGAGCACATGTGTTGCGGGGAGAGGAGACAGCTAGCTGATCAGAAGCACTCTGTCTCTTGTAGACAGGATCGCTAGCCTTTCCTGTTGTGATTATGGTGCAGAGTATGAATACAAGTGGGATTCATTTTTTTTCTTCTCTAAGGAAAGACAGGAACAAGGGAAGCTTGTAAATAATTTGGGGGTGCCTCTAGGTATACCCAAAAGTACATCAGAATCTAACAGTGACTGTATCCCTCCATCATCTGATGAGACATGACCTTCCCCTGCTCTGGTCTCCACCCTGCCCATATTCTACCCATGGAGATTGATCTCCATCTGAACAGCTCAGCTAGAAGTGCAAAGACTGTGCTGAGCTTTCCAGCTGGCACAACACCCAGGTCTCCGGGGGAAGTCATGATCGGGGCGTCAGTGAAAACAGTCTCGGAAGCATGATCATCAGTTAATTGAATGTTTCTATTTGCTGGGCCTGATTGTGGCCCCAGGGACACCTCACTGCAGCACTTGTCACCGGTCCTGGTTCTCTCTGATCTTTATTTCCAATGCATTCGTACATCTACACTCAGTCTTAATCCTTAAACCTACTTCCAGGCAGAAGCAAATTTTTACCACATTCCCCTCCTTCCGCTGTGAATCTTCACTCTCACACTCAGGTTTGCCAAAGCAAACACACATGAGAAGCAGTTTTAAAAGCATCTACACAAGGCCAGGCTCACACCTGTCATCCCAGCACTCTTAGAGGCCAAGTGAAAAGGATCCCTTGAGCTGAGGAGTTCAAGATCAACGTGAACCAGAGTGAGACCTTGTTAACAGTAAAAATAGTAGAACCAGCCGGGCACTGTGGCAGGTGCCTATAGTGCCAGCTACTTGGAATGCTGGGGCAGGAAGACGGCTTGAACCCAGGAGTTTGAGGTTGCTGTGAGCTAAGCTGATGCCACGACACTCCCACTCCAGCCTGGACAACAGACTGAAACTCTGTCTCAAATCAATCCATCAATCAATTGATTAATCAGAAGAATTTTTAAAAAGCAGCTAAACAATAACTAAGAGACTAGATGTCTTTTCAAGAGATAGCACAATTAACACTTAAGGAAAACAACATAAGTCTTAATGTAAGACTAAGTTTAAGCCAATGGTCCAAAGCAAAATATCACTTTTTTTTAATTAATAAAAAAAGCTAATACTTTTGAACTTGGTTTCAAGGCCTATAGTAGTACTCTGAAAAGAAAGATTTATATCTCGTGGATTGTTATTAATTAAGTAGTTCCTTATTATTTGAAGTTTTATTACTGATAAGAGGGAGTATTAAGCTGAATGTTAGTTTATAAATTACACTCCTGTCATAAATATAACTATTAGCAATGAATATTATAGTAGTAACCAGGATCACTAGTAATAAAAATATAGCATTATATTTGTTTAAGAATGGTAAATTCTGTGAGGGCAGGAGATATGTGTAATAGGTGTTTAGTAAGCATTTAGAATGGCCCATACTCTCTCAGTTCTCTTAAAAAATTAAGGATCTTATCTCATTTCTGTTTAAATCTTTCCCTTGCCTGGTGCTACAACTGGTACCTTGTTGTGACTTAGCAAATATTTGTTGGCTAAAGAATGAGTAGGGTAGATTTAATACCAGCTCTGTGAAGTAAGAACATATATCTATGACCTGACCAACATTTGACCACAACCTTCTACACACAGACTTCATCTACCCCAACTATGAACGGATTTGAGGTCAGATAACGTGCCTTTTACCTTAAATGTATCCAAATTATCACCCCAGGCCAATTTTGGACTTTGCCATTGGCAAGTGTTTGTCTAGAGATTTCTGGAAAGGTAGAGTTTTCTTGTACTATTCATATATTTGTGGAGTGTTGAGATTGAAGTAACAATTATTGCCTACCAAGAGAAATTCCACCCAAGGATTGACAGTTTACAAATTTGGCGTTCACACGTGGAAGTGGAATGGTTATCCAATCTGACTACTGATTCCTAGGACACTGCTTGGGTTATCTGAGGGTATGAGCTTAAGTGAAGTGTTCCAAACAGATCTGAAGTTATGTAGACTACTGTTGATAAGCATTTCTGTTATCCATCAAAGAATTACCAGGAGAGATGAGGTGCAGTCATAGGAGCGGAGAAGCACAAATGCCTGGGACCTTGCTGGGTGAGTAACTTTGAGCCTTCATTAGTAAATGAAATGTCTTCAGCAGCAAATTTGAGAAAATGATACATGTACCTATTTTAGACAGAATTGTGAATAAGACACTGAAAACACTATATGGATATTAGTTGCTATTATGATCTATTATAATAGCTCATTTATCTTAAAAAGTTGGTTGGAGAATCACAAGATAACATAGAAAAATGTTTTGAGGAAGACAAGATACTCTTCTATTTCATAATGAAATCATTATTAAAATGTCCTCTTCAAAGACAACTGTGTCTTTCTCTTAGTTTAAAAATAGGGACAGTTCTTACTACAGAGTTCCGTGGCACTAGCAGAAATGGAATAATCATTGCCATTACATGTCTGCTGATTGACTGCTAAAAGTTGCCTCTTTGATATCAGTTCCCTGGGAAACAATGGTCATAATCTGAACAAAATACCATCAGAGTTATAAAACCCACATGCCAAATAACCTACCTGCCCCTTCAGCATCACTTATGCCTTTTAAAGAGTTGGTAACTGCAAAGGCTGTCATCTTCGAACATACATCATTGTAATTGGAACTTTAGAAGTAGTAACATAGCTAGAATGATGACTAAGACATAGGTGGAGAGTTTTGAATTATGGCAGTTTATGTTTCCTCTAAGACCTTTCTTATGAAAAATGGGGGAGTCAGACAGTGTCTGTCACTACCACATGTCATCTGGAAACCAATTATCACTGATTTCTTTTTAGCAGCTAGAAAGTCTTTCATGAATAGATTTCAGTTTTCCATAAATATGAACCACAGATGCTCATTGGATTATATAGTATTTGCCTTCCTGACTTCCCAAGTCAGACTAGCCCCCCAATTTTCAGAAGCAGATATATGACTCCATTTTTGTGAGCCATATCCCCATCATTCTCCCTGGTTCTGAACATGGCAACAGTCCCTGCTCTCTCTGTAGTCTTTGTAAAGAGCAGGAAAAGAATCAGAACCAGTTTTGTTGGCATTATTAGGGGTCAGCAAGGAGGAGGAGACGAAGGGCCATGTTCCCGACTGCAACCCTGACCCATGTTACCTTCGCTCAGTGTTCCTTCCTTATCAGGCTTGGCAATAGGGAGGGTGGCTTCAGGCTCCCTTCCCAACACATTCAGTTCTGTAGTTCACAATAGCAGCCCTGTTTACAAGGACAGAAACTATGTGTATAAATATGGAGTAATAGATAGGAGATCAGATGTCTGAAAACAACTTTTCTTTAATAATAGAGAATGTGCCTCTTTGTTCTTAGTCTCTTCAAAGCATCATCCTTGGGTCTGAGAACACTTAGCCTCTTTGTGTCTGAGGACTGAGGATGGGACCTCAGGTCTCCTTCTCAACAGCTTTCTGTAGTTGGCACAATGTCAGTGTCAAATTTTATAGTGTATAGAAACTACTTTGCAATTGAATAATGATTCTTCATGCATAAACTACATGGAAGCAGGTAAATTTTCAGTCGACAGTACTATTAGAATTAATGTTGTCATGTAAGATTCTCTTTTTCCTCTAACTTTGTTGGATAATATTTGTCTCTGCTTCTTCTCCCCTGTAGGACCCTTTTTTGAATTACCCAGATCAAGCAAATGTTAATTCTCATAACCTACCCTTGACACCTAGAATTGGTTGTTTTGAATCCTTGGCTAGTGTGGCCTGAAAATCTTAATTTTGTACAGGCATTTCACTGGGTTCAGCTTCTGGAACTTCATCTGCTCTGCGTCTTCCTAATATTCAATACCTTCCCCAGATTCTTTATTTCTCAGGCCCTTCCTTATCACTATTCTCTGTTGTGTCTCTTCGGGTTCTGTATTCCACACTGAGCTCAAACACGTAGCCTGCTACACCCCATCTGGAGGTTGTTTTCTTTTGATCCATTTACATTTGGGAAGTTTGCATAACATGTAGATGAATCACGTCAAAGCTAAATAGGTTACGTACATGTTTGAAGATTTGGGCTTATCAACACACAGGGTACCAATATGCACCGCTCAGAAAGGGAGAAAATTTCTTTCCATTTATTTACATCTCCTTTAATTGTTTTTCTTTTTAATTTGTATAGGTGCATAATAGTTATACACATTTATGTGGCACATTTGACATTTGAATACAAGCACACGATGGGTAGTGATCAAATCAGTCTAATTGTGATATCCATCATCTCAAAGATTAATCTCTTATTTATGTTGGTAACATTCCAAATCTACCAGTTACTTTGAAATATGTAATGAATTTCTCTCAGCAATGCAGTGTACAAGTATTTCGTCTGCTTAGTTAAGTTTATTCCTAAGTAATTGTCAAAGAAATTGTTTTCTTAATTTCCTATTAGGATAGTTTACTGTTAACACATGGAAGTACAGCTGATTTCTGGTATGTTGGTTTTGTAGTCTGCAACCTTACTGAACTCATGCATCAGTCCTAACAGATTTGTGGAATCTTTAGGATTTTCTCCGTGTAAGATCATGTCATCTGTAAGCAGAGAATTTTACTTCTTTCTTTGCAATCTGAATGCCCTTTCCCCCCTTACCTAATTGCTGCAGGTAGAAATTCCAGTAGTGTTGAACAAAAGTGGAGAGAGTAGCATCGTTGTCTTATTCCTGATCTTAGAAGAAAAGTTTTCAGTTCTGCACCATTATATACGAAGTTGACTATGGGATTTTCAAATACGGCCAGTTCGTTGAATGTTTTGTTGTTGTTGTTACAAAAGAGTTTGTATTTTGTCAAAAGCTTTTTTTCCCATATACTGAGATGAATCTGTAATTTTAATATTTCACTCTGTTAGTGTGGTGTAGCAAATTGACTGATTTTCATCTGTGGAATTATCTTTGCATCCCAGGATAAATCTGCCTTGATCATGGTGTAGGACCCATTTAACCTGATGTTGCATTCAGTTTGCCAGCATTTTGTTGAGAAGTATTTTTGCATCTATATTCAGCAGGGATATTTGCCTATTGTATTCTTTCTGGGAGTATTTTTTTTCTGGCTTTGGTATCAGGATAATGTTGGCCTTATTGACAGAGTATGGTGGTGCTTGTCCCCTACTCTTCAATATTCCTCATTATCAGGGAATCGCAAATCAACGCCACATGAGATATCACCTCGCACCTGTTAGAATGACCACTATAAACAAACAGACAAAAAACAGAAAGAGAAATAACAAGTGTTGAGGAACGTAGAGACGTTGGAACCCTTGTACACTGTTGGTGGGAGTGTACAAGGATGCAGCTGCTGTGGGCAATACTATGGAGGGCCCTCAACAATTTAAAACAGAACTACCAATACAATCCAGCAATGCAACTTCTGGGTAATCACCCAAAAGAACTAAAGACAAAATCTGGAAGAGATATTTGCATTGTTCATTGAAGCATTATTCACAACAGCTAAGAGAGAGAAACGGCTTTGACATCCACAGATGGGTAGAAAGATAAAGAAATTGTGATACACATATCATAGCATCTTATGCAATCTTAAAGAAGTCCTATAATATATATTGCAACATGAATGATCTTTGAAGATACTATGCTAAGTGAAATAAGCCAGTCTCAGAAGAACAAGTGCTGTATGACTCCATGTACAACAGGTATCTTGGATAGTCATAGAAGCAGAAAGTAGAATGGTGATTGCCAGGGGCTGAAGAGATGGGGGAGTGGGACTTACTGTTCAATAGGTATAGAGTTTTGGGCATGCAAAATGAAAAATTCTAAACATCTGTTACACAACAATGTGCATATAGTAAACAATACTGGATTGTACACTTAAAATTTTGTTAGGAGAATAGATGTTATATTATTTCGTTTAACCAGAGAAAAAGACATAAGATTGATTATTGGTAGTGGTGTAGGAGATATGTTACACTGGTGATTTTTTTCACAACAATTATTTTGTCTAAAAATTTGGGATATCAAGATTTACCAAGAACAAAATTGTTCTTCCCTTCCCCTCCCTTCTTTTTCTTCTTTCTCCTTCCTTCCTTTTTCTTAAGACACAGGCTCTTACTCCATCACCCAGGCTGGAGTGCAGTGGAGCAATCACTATAACGTAGCATTCCCAGGCTTGAGCAATCCTCTAGCCTCAGACTCCTGAGTAGCTGGCACTGCAGGTACACACCATCATGTCTAGCTAACTTCTTATTTTTTATAAACACAAGAGTCTCCTTGTGTTGATCAGGCTGGTCTTGAACTCCTGTCCTCAAGTGATTCTCCCACCTTGGCCTCCCACAGCACTGGGGTTACAGGCATGAGCTGCTGCACCCAGCAGAAACTCTACTGTCACCAAGCATTTTTGAACATTAGAAAAACTTTGCTCCAATTTTATTGTGCTCCTAAGCAAATCTGAAAAAGCTGACATGCAAGAGGACAACATGGCTGCTTCTAAAGGTACCGTGAAGGCAACTGAGTATGTGTGCATCTCTCCGACAAGAGGAGCTGTTAAAAGTTACCCCCTACTGGAATGAGGGCAGAAGAAAGTGTGCTTGGAATAGATGAATAAATAAATATCTAGCTCTGTCATCAGGGCTGATGGCTCCCAGCCAGAAACTCAGGACACTCTGGGCATTCAGTTGAACACTGCCTGTGTTGGGGAAAGATAATAAAAAGTAACATCTCTCAACCCAGAAATCCTCTCCCTAAAGTAACCGAGAAAGAAATTATTTTTATTACTGAAAAGTGTGAAACTAGAATGAAATGTAACAATCATCAGAGGCAGTATGCTTAAGAGATTATTCGGAGAGAAAGAAATCTCACTCTTAAACAGCCAAACAGATACAACCCAGCGCACGAGTTTTCTAGATAAACAGAAACAAGTCTTCAAATAAGAAGACTCGGCAACACCATGTGTCTGGCGTTCGTCATCCTCACTTTACCTGGTTGCTGAGGTGACCATCTGTGTTACCTAAAGGGCTTGCAATTAGGAAAAACACACTTCTCATGTTTTTATGACAAGGGATCATTTTGCAACTTGAACCAAGGTGCCCACTGAAGTCAGTCTCCTATATTCCCACAGAAACTGGAAAACTTGGGGGTGCTATTTCTTTCTTTTTACTCTTCAAAGAGATAGATCCCAAGTTTTTGCGAAAGACAGTCTTGGGTCAACAAGCTGACAAAGGCTTATCTAGTCTTTAGAAGTATTTGTTCACTTTTCAAAGAGAAGAGAAAGTGTTTATGGTTCGTTTTCTAAAGTAATGTTCTAAGGAAAAGATGGGAGGGAAATCTCTTCCTTTATTTTTGACTTCAAGAATTATTTTCTCATTTTTAATTGGTATTTGTCCTTACACTCTAGCTGAGGGTTGGGAACTACCAAGGGAACCCAAGTGTGTGTGGGTGTGTGTTGGGGGGGACATGTGTTTCCAGAGCACTCGTGTGTCTGGTGGGGGGAGCATGGGCCAGCACCACCTTCCCACTCCAGCCACAACAGTCAAGCTGGGCCCCGGGGTGAGGGTTGTTTTCTCAACCTTACCAACCTTTACTTCTCTAAGAGTTTTTGGAATCTCAGGTAGTGTCAGGTGCCAAGGTCTACCTGTACTCAATTTTTAGTTCAATAATACTTATTGGTTTGTGTGTGTACGTGTATATGGGTTTTTTTGGGGAGGGTGAAACCAGATCCTTTTTTATCAATATTATTTTTGATGGATGCATGCTTTGAGTTAACATGACTTTTATTTCAAAAGAGGTAGATTTGAGTTCTGACTAAAGTTGTCTCTACAAATAGTTTATTCAAAATTTAAACGTCTGTTAACTGTTTTATTCTATATTTAATTTAATCAAACAGCTGGGTCCCAGCCAGTAGATTTTAAAGTCACCACTTGTTAGACCATTTATAGTATTACTTTGTTCAGTTTGTGATGGTTTCAGTTTGAAATGGGGGCGTATAACAACCTTGCCCCGGTCCTAACTTTCATGTTACCCAACACTATACCACTAGATTGGTTGCTCAGTTAAAGCATTTAACCCAGACCAAGTGATAATAGCAGGTGTGTGTATCATAAGGCGAGATCAAGTTACATCACCCTCATCTACAAACTCTGCTTTACTTTGCTCGGCTGTCATCACTATTGGTTCTTAATTTTCCACGGATCTAGTGAAAGTGAACAACAGCTGTGTTGAAATTGCAATGTGAATTGCAATGTGCAAAGCTTAAGATTCAATAGGACAAGCTGATATTAAGGGACCAGCTATTATGAAGTTCTGCACTGTGAACCGGTTTGAATTTCTTAGCATGAATTAAATATATGTCAGTATAAAAATGACCTTAACTACTTTGTGCTATCTTGTATCAAGTTCATTTAACAAAAGCTTCAAGCAGTGAGAGGGTATTTAGTTACTAACAGTCTTAAGGGCAATATTAAATTTCCAAATTGTTTTAGGTCGAGCATCAGAAAATATAACTATATTCTTTACATGGTTTACTGACTATGAATCACTTTCATTCTTATTTATTTATAAAGTCCACCAAAAACATATTTGCATTTGTTCCCTTTCCATATATTAATTTTCCCTCTTTGATACCACTGTGCCTTTTAATCAAGGTACTTTCTGCATTTTATGTCATAAGAGAGAGGTTTTAGCAATTCATAGCCTTCATTCACAGCCTAAGTCTTTTCCTGCATTCGATAGCCCTACCTAATAAAAGGTAATAATTCATTTCCAAGCAATGAAACTATAATCTAGTAACTTTAAGACAAGAAATAAAGTGAGAAATATGGCTGATGTTATAGGTATCTCTCTGTATTTTGTATCTCCAGATAGACTTTATGTTTCCTAAAAAAGGGTCCACATGTGACACGTCTTTGTCCCTCTCACAGGGACTAGTGGTGTATCTGAAACAGTTAGATGCTCAGCAAGTTCTGTGTTGACTGGAAGATGAGAAGCACCAGACATGGATCCCAGCCTAGGCCTTCATTATAAAGAGAATGTCTCCAAATATTAAGGAAGTATGACGATAATTTTCAAGATAGTTAATCCACTGAAATGAATTAAATAAGCTTTTAGAATCCTTGTCAATTATGGACAATTGTGTCAGTAGAGCATTCTATTAAGGGCCTAATACATTCACTAACTACATCTATTGTTCAGCTTTCTGAAACAGACAAGGAAAGAAAAAGAATAGCTTTCAATTACTTACTCCAGGCTTATTTGAATCTTACTCTGTGGACCATTTGGTTTTTGACCTGATGTTAACATAGTACTAAGCAGCTGGCTAAAATATTCTCTTTCATGTGTCCTTTGAGGACCAGATATATTCAGTTTTTAGATAAGAATTTGATGTTGAGGCCGGGTGCAGTGGCTCACACCTGTCATCCTAGCACTCTGGGAAGCTGAGGCAGGTGGATTGCCTGAGCTCACAGGTTCAAGACCTGCTTCAGCAAGAGGAAGATCAGGTCTATAAAAATAACCGGGCATTGTAGCGGGCACCTATAGTCCCAGGTGGGAGACTGAGACAAGAGAATTGCTTAAGGCCAAGAGTTTGAGGTTGCTGTGAGCTGTGACACCATGGCACTCTACTGAGGGTAACAAAGAGAGACTCTGTCTCAAAAAAAATTTTTTTTTTGATTTTGTATTTGTTTGGGGGATTTTCTTAAAAGTCCCAAGTGGTCATTCAGTTTTAAGAAGGTGTTGAATGATAACTTGGGACTTTCTTAAAAACAGGTACCTTTCCTGTCCAACAAATGAGCTAGTTTCTTCTTCCATATCCTGCCACGAAAGGAATTATTCCTGCCATTTATAAGTGATATTTTTCTTCATCAGAGAGTAGAAATGAATCCACAAGCCCTTTTGGCTTTTGTGAACTTAAGGAAATTGATTTAACTAGTTTAAAAGAGATTAAATGAAAAATGATTTTTCTAATGCCCCTTTAAAATCGATCATATCAAACCATAATTTTGTTTTCAACATTGTTATCCCATTACTCCAATAAATAAAAGAATTGGTCGATATTTCAAATTCTTCACAATACATTATATGACTTTACTGTGGAATCCATCACCATCAGTGAAATGGTAACTCAAAACCTGTAAGTAATGCTGATTTATTTGCTCCTTTCTCAGTATCAGAAGACGTCGAGGTCAGCATCCTTGGGGAAAAACACCAAGTAGGTATTTCTGAAAAGAAGGGAGAGCACCGGTATTTATTAGGTATCTCCTATATGCTCCATCCATTGCCCCATTTAGTTTTCTTTCAAAATGAATTTTATTGATTGTAGTTTACAAAGGGGGAAGTTGGCCTCTAAATTACATCCAAGGTTCTCAGTGGGGGACCTTGGATTAGAGTCTGGGTTTCACTAGCTTTCAAATGGTTCTACTAAACTATGAAGACATAAAGATGATTCTGCTGTGTAAAATAAGACATAGGATGGGCCTGGAATCCTTAAACTGCAAAAGTGAATGCAATGGGGAAAAAATCATGTTTATACTATAAGAGGGATAGTTGTAGTTGAGTAAGAAGTAGATAACCTCCAAGGGCAAGTGGGAGAACACTAAAATACAGCATGAAGAATTTTAGTTAGACTTATGAAAATGTTTTGCTGTGATGGGGCGGTACCTGTGGCTCAGTGAGCAGGGCGCCAGCCCCATATACCAAGGATGGCAGGTTCAAACCCGACCCCGTCCAAACTGCAACAAAAAATAGCTGGGTATTGTGGCGAGCGCCTGTAGTCCCAGCTACTCAGGAGGCTAAGGCAAGAGAATCGCCTATGCCCAAGAGCTGGAGGTTGCCGTGAGCTATGATGTCACAGCACTCTACCGAGGGCAACAAAATGAGACTGTCTCTAAAAAAAAAAAAAGTTTTGCTGTGAGAGCTGTAAAATGCTATAGGGGATTATTGAGGAGTGGGGGTGCCCTAATGCAATGTCTTAGGACAGAAGAGAGTCTCTCCTATTGTGGAGGTGTGTGGGTAGAACCCGGGGAAGGGAGGGTGCACTAACAGGTGTGGAGGTGCCCACCCCCCCGAGTCTGAGTGTGTTGTCTGATTCTCACCCCTGCAACTCCATTGACCTGTTAGTTGGAATAAAAATTGAAGCACTTGAAATCTGGGGCAAAGGTAGAGTCTACCACTGGTGAAAGGTGAGCAGATTAGCTCAGATAGGCTGGTGAGAATATAAACTTGGTCTGACCAGGATAGTCTACCAGGGGTCCTCAAACTGAAACAGGAGGCCAGTTCACTGTCCCTCAGACCGCTGGAGGGCCGGACTGCAGGCCCGGGATGAGTTGGCTGCTAAGCAGGACAGGCAGCGGGGCAAAAACACCCAGTGGGCCAGATAAATGTCCTCCATGGGCTGCATGTGGCCCGTGGGCTGTAGTTTGAGGACACCTGGACCTTCCCACAGCTTGACTAAACTGTAGGCAGGCTGCTTCTTCACTCTAGGGTCCTAATCTTCCTTAGAGCATTTATTTCAGAAAACTCATAATTATTAGTTCTTCCTCTGCCCCTTCAAAATGTAAGACTTTTTCTTTCTTTCTTTTTTTTTTTGAGTGTTTTTTTTTTTTTTTTGTAGTTTTTGGTCAGGGCTGGGCCAAACTTGAACCCACCACCTCTGGCATATGGGGCCAGCACCCTACTCCTTTGAGCCACAGGTGCCGCCCTGTGTTTTTTTTTTTTTGTTGTTGTTGTTTTTGTTTTTGACATAGGGTTTCATTCTGTAATTCAGACTAGAGTGCATCATCATAGCTCACTGCAACCTCAAACTCCTGGCTCAAGTGCTCAGTCCGCCTCAGCTTCCCAAGTAACGGGATACAGGCCTGTATCACCCCACTTCACTAATTTTTCTGTTTTTGTAGAGATGAGGTCTTGCTGTTACAACTCAGGCTGGTCTTGAACTCCTGGCCTCACACAATCATCCCACCTTAGCCCTCCAAGGTGTTAGGAATACAGGTGTGAGCCATTGTCCCTGGCTCAGATGTAAGTTTTTTCATTAGATTTTAATGAATTAAGTTGACGTGCCTCTTGAAAATATTAACATGTCACTTTGTCCAGATCTCATTCTAAAAAGATGCACCATCTCCTTATGTTGAAAGTGAGTGGCATTTTAGAAACACTAATATGCTTGTTTTCATGCTTATGAGTTTCTTATAATATAAGCTGCTTATTTTGAGAGAAATAAATAATGCTGGTAGTCAAGCTCATTGATAACATTAACTTCTTAATCGATCATTGATCCTTCCCATAATTTACTAATGCAGACATGGTGTGTTGAACTCAGTGAGTGTCTCACTGTGAGTTTTACTCTGTAACATGAGGTCTTCTGTCTTCTATCCTTAGCCAAGAAATCACAGTCTGCTTAAAATATTTTACAGAGGTCTAAATAATATTTTGATATTATTTAGCTGAATATCCTTTTTTATTCTTTGCAATATTTCTTCCACTCATTTTTTATTACCTAGCTAAATACCTTAAGTTAAATGACACTCAGATTATTCTGAGGTTCTCTTGGGCTCTTTTTACTTGGATCTCTAAAAGTTTATGCATGTTGGTATGACCATAACATTTTGGATCATCCTGGTTTCCTAAGGTAGATACGTCACATGGTAATTCTTAGAGTTAAGTCCCATTATACATAGTAGTAGATCTACAAATGAAGTACTTTTGGGTAACCCTTTGGACCAAAACTGAGTCTTCAACAAATCGTTGGGACCAAGGATAAGCTTTAGCTAACCCACATTCCCTAGTTCCTTATATTCCATTTCACTAACTATTACAGCTAACAAAACTCACTTATATACTATGGAAGTTTATTTCTAGAACTGATTTTGATGCCTAACTGTTAGTTCCCAGGCTGATTTCCTGTAGATGACTCTATCAGATGGTTTCCTGTACATTTAGATCAGAGGCGTCCAACCTTTTGGCTCTAGAGGCCACATTGAAAGAAGAGTTGTTTTGGGCCACACATTAAATACACAAACATTAACGAAAGCTGATGAGCTTTTAAAAAAAAGGTCTGTTCATAATATCTGTCCTTGCATAATAATTTACTTATACAGCAGCCCGTTCAGAGAATCTTTTAAAATTGTCAAGCAGCTTCCAAGTTTGTGATCACTAATATAGAAAATATACATATGTAAGTAATAAAATGTTTTGACTTTTTTGGACGTGTTCATTATAAAAGTAAAACAGGCAACAAGTGTGATATTTGACATTGCATTTGAGAAGCTAATCTATCAATACCTGATTTGATGAAAGTAATTGTCATTCTTAATGAGTTCTCAAGGTGCCCATAAGATATTTTGGTTCTAATTTTACTCTTAATGTGCTTTATTCTTGAACATAGTTGCTCACAAATATAGGTGCTGCCAAAAAGCAATGACATGAATAAGCCGTGACTGTGAATCAAGGGCTATTTGTCTCTGGGAAGAAAGAATCTATCAAAGTCCAGTAAAAAGACATGATCAAATTTCTGTAAGTTGAATATCAGACTGCAAGTCTATACATTCCATTTGAAAAGTGGCAGGTAACATATTTATGTCCACTGAAAATGGAGTCACAACTGCACCAAATACTACTTTCCTGCACATCTTGAAATCTATTTTTAAGCTCTTAACATCAGATGGAAAAGCAAGGCTGCATATTTTTTCTCTGTTCACAGGATTGGGTTTAGCCAATGTGTCAAATTCACGAAATTGTTTGCCTCAATTTGAGTTTGCCATAATTTCAGTTTCGTTTAGAACGCTGTTATGGTGTGAAACATTGTATTGATTACTTGGTTTTCACCTTGAGGATGTGTGATTAATTCATTTCAATGACTGGTTAAATTCACTAAAAAATGCTAAATTTGTAAGCCAATTTCATCATCAAGTTCTGGCACAAATTTGCTTTTCAGTACCATAAACAATTTTATAATATGTTGCAAATCATAAAACCTTTTCAACAGGTAGCCTTGATTTAGTGATTTTAATGTTGTGCCCAGGAGTTCCACAAAGACCACACTGCCAAACAAGCCAAATTTTCAGCAGAGTCCTTTTATTAAAGAGCCGGCTGGCAACTGCCTCAGTGTCCCAAAATGGGGTTTTTGAGAGCAGCCCCAAGTGCTTGAAAGGGTCGAGATTTTAAGGCTTGGTCTGCATCCTGGTTGGCACGCAGGCTGTCCAGGTGCATCTGGGTAAGGTAGCAAGCATGCATTACACAGAAGCAGAATTTTGCAATTAGTTAGCCAGATATCATACACCTTTGCTTTAATATTTTCCCCCTATACATCTTAGTTTCAGTACTTCCCCACACATACTAGTTTTGGTATTTTCCTCACCTTGTTTAAAAGTCAGTCTGGGAACAGTTGGTACCTCCTGGTTTGTTTCCCAGGGAGTTAGCCAATCAAGAAACGGGTTAACATGGTACACAGCTATCATTTAATAAAAAAAGAAAAGAAACTGGGAACAAACTAGAAGCAAGAAAACAATTAGTACTTTCTCATTTATCTTGGGAGTGAACCAGACTTACTTCATTTCTTTTTTTGAAAGCTTGCAGTCCAGAAATTTGCCAGGAGTTAACTGGCATTTTTCCATTATAGCCTAGGCCTGAGACTTTTCTGCTTTAGCCTGGGCCCACTAGACCTAACATTAATTCCAAAGGGTAAATAATGTCCCCATGGTCAGCATCAATACTTTAAAGTGACAATTCAATCCTTTGGCTCTTATGAAATTCACGATCTTGATGATAATTTTTATGACATTCACCACCCAATTTTAAGGCTTTTGCACATAAATTTTCTTGATATACTATGTGATAATACTTCATCAAACTTGAGTTTGGGATGGCAATTACATCATCTTCTATTAATTTTACAAATTCTTGTCTTTTACCTCCCATCAGTAACTATACCAGACATATTGATGATGGACAAAGAAAATCACTTTAACATATTTTTACTCCTTCATATAAGTCTCTTGATTTAATCGTGTCTTTTAATGGCAGTAAAGAAGCCATTTCTCTGGTAACATTATATTCCTCATCAATACCTGTAATAAAAATGGCGAGTTGAGCTGTTTCTGTAGCATCAGCGCTGAAATTCATCACCAAAGCATAATATTTAAACTTAGCAGCTTTATTCTCCAAACTTCTCTCTAATAGATTTTCCAGTATCTTCATTTTGCCTGGTTAGGGTCTAGGGCAGTGGTGCTCAACCTTCCTAATGCCGCAACCCTTCAATACAGTTCCTCATGTTATGGTGACCCCCAACCATAAAATTATTTCCGTTGCTACATCATAACTATAACTTTGCTACTGTTATGAATCGTAATGATGTAAATATCTGATATGCAGGATGATCTTAGGCGACCCCTGTGAAAGGATCATTTGACCCCCAAAGGGGTCATGACCCATAGGTTGAGAACCACTGGTCTAGGGAGATAAACTGATTTTAGAAATACCTCCCTTTTATTTCAAGGCCTATTACATCTGCCATCCTTTCTGTGCATTGCCTAATAAACTCACCATCAGTAAATCGTTTTGATGTTGTTGCTGTTAAATATGCCTCCACATAACTAAATTTTACAATGGAATCTATCAGAGTTGTAACTTTAAAAAAATATTTTCTTGAGAAGCCAGATTTTTGTTTGATTCTGCTATTTTGTCCCTACGACACAATCCTTCATACACGTTGAATGTGGCAGCATACTTTTGCATCTATTGCCTTTTCAAGTTATAGTTTTTGAAGCCTTGCATAAATTCTCCACAAATGAAGCAGAGTGCCTTACTATTTACCTTAGCAAACAAGTAGTCATCTGGCCCTTTCATTGAACAATCTTCCTTCATCTGTAATTTTCCTTTCTGTTTTCTTTTCAGATGTTGTAGAACCCTTGCTGGAACTAAAACAATAATAATAGAGAACAGATGACCTTTACTTTTATTATGAAAATTAATTGACAGGAAAATAGAAAGCAAGGTTTGGGCCGTCCACATCTCGGCTGCCAAGGCAGGTGAAGGTGGAGGAATGATTGTAACTGTGGTGGGAGATGTGTGAGGTGCCACCGAGGTATGGAAGTACCTCAATAATCAAATACAAATGCTTACCTGGCTTCTAAATAACATTAAATCTCTGATGTTGCAATGGCAGGTGGAAATGTGAATAATTGCCACCTCACCAAGTCACCACCAGCACTTGTGACATCTGATGGTGTCAGTTCATCTGAGCTTTGAGGATAACACGGTGGAAGCTGAACACGGCCACAAAACTAAACCATGTGTGCATATAAGTAGCAAGAGCTAACGTATGGTTATTGTATGGGACACTGTGACAAGACCTTGTCCTCTACACAGTTCATGCTTTAACATTGTGCAATCAAGTTCCACCAAAAAAATCACTAAAAAAATCTCACAATGTTTTAAGTAAGCATTCATAACCATCCCGGGCCATATGTGACCCATGGGTTACAGTTGGGACACCCTGGGTGTAGACAATGATTATTGGCCAAATTTGAGACAATTAACTCAGTTTCAAGCCATTGAAATCGGTATCTCTGAATTAGTGCTTCCTTCATTTGGGTAAATTCTAAAGCCGTAAGTGTTTTAATACCAATAGTTAGGGATCTCAAAGTGGAAGTGGGGTCCAGTTTCATCTCCTATATCCTGAGGCCACACAGAAATGCCCGTGAAGAGGCGCAAATGGTGGCAACAGCCGTCTGAACAAGCCATCCAGGGAGTGAATCCTTCTGTCTTACTCAAAATTTCCAATTACTGCATCTCCAGCTAATTTCAAGACTACAGACTTTTAAGAAAACGTTGAGCTAAAGCCATCCAGCTCAGGTGCTTTTGAATTTTTGACTCACAGAGACTATGAGGCAGTAAGTATCTGTTGTTATTTTAAGCAGCTAAATTCAGGCATAATTGTTTTGCGGCAATAAATAACTAAAATAGAGCCCAACTCTGTGTGTGTGTGTGTGTGTATAGTTTGTCTATAGTGTGTAGTGTGTGTTGTGTGTGTATAGTGTGTGTGTAGTGTGTGTATAGTGTGTATGTGTAGTGTGCATAGTGTGCATATAGTGTGTAGTGTGTGTCTAGTGTGTGTGTGGTGTGTAGGGCGTGTGTAGGGTGTGGTGTGTGTATAGTGTGTGTATAGTGTGTAGTGTGTATATTGTGTGTGTAGTGTGTATAGTGTGCTTGTGTAATGTGTGTGCATAGTGTGTGTGGTGTGTGTAGTGTATATAGTATGTGTGTAGTGTGTGTTTAGTGTGTAGTGTGTATGTATAGTGTGTGTAGTATATACAGTGTGTGTGTTTGTGTAGTGTGAATGGTGTGTCTGTGTAGTGTGTGAGGTGTGTGTAGTGTGTGTATCGTGTGTATAGTTGTGTGTATAGTGTGTGTGTAGTGTATATAGTATGTGTGTAGTGTGTGTTTAGTGTATACAGTGTAGTGTGTGTGTAGTGTATACAGTGTGTGTGTGTTCTCTTTCCTGTGCTCTATTGTCTTCACTATCCTTGGGCTGTTTGTCCACTAACTGCCAGGTGGGGAGTGGGCACCACGAGTTGGAAGAGGGAGAAAGGAGCAGATGTCAAATTACAACGCGTTCTATTATCATATTTTCACAGAAACTGGTATCTCTGAAGAAGTGGAAGTAATGTCTTAGATTTAATAGCAATGACATTAAAACTAGAAATCTCTTTCTGAAGGGTAAATCCAATTATATAATTTCACAGCTTAAATCTTATCAAAGGTCAAAGCCAAAACTCAATGAATGTTAGCAAGACTTGTCTATCTGACCTCTACTTCAATCATTAGCCACTCAAGCCCATGTTTCACCAAAGTCTCTCACATCCAGTCCCGGAGGACATTCTCCACTAGAGCAGTTACTGTAGGTTGTGGGGTTAGTTTTATGTTTTCTGGAGGCTAATCAGACAGCCTTGTTGTATTTAGCTGATTGAAACACATTTGGTTAAAGTAATAGAGTTTTGTGCTGATGTTTATTGCAGAAGCATTTGGTCCCAGATGAATTTAGTGCCAAGGCTGTGTTGGTGCACTTGCCTCAAACTGTGATGAGCCTGTTTGTCAGGTTGCTGGAGGCCCTTTGTGCTGAACCCCAAATCAACCTAATTAAGGTTGATGGCAGTCTCTCTCATCTTTTTCCCTCCCTGAGGGACCCACTATCAACTCTCTTTCCAAGTACTCTAAACTTTCTCTTTGTTCTTCCTAAATAAAATCTCTTTCCCACACCCTTCTGGCCAATTGGGATGACTTGGGTTCCCCTTCTGTTGCTGGAGGTTCTGTTCTTCCTCTTTTGCTTATCAATCTTTATAACAATCTTTCCATCAATAAACTCTATCCTGTCACTTGAAAAAAAAAAAAAGGTTGATGACAATAAGAAACTAGGGGGATGGGGAGGCCTTTGTAATGTTGACAGAGAGGGGAAACCTAGTCATGTGGTCGGTTGCAGTTGTGTAGTAGTTAAGGACTATGGCAAAAAAATTGAGGCCAAAGATGGCATCAAAGAGGACTTCAAATGTAAGAGGTGAACCAATAAAACTTTGGCTTATTTAACAAAAAACAAAAAGCAGCCATTGCTCTCACCGGCCACCTTTGCTGAGGCTTTCTCCTCCCTGGAGTTCCACACACTCTGCCTTATCTGTGACTCCAAGTGGCCTAGACCCTACTTCTAGTCAAGTTGAGCATTCCTTCAAGACTTTCCTGATTCCCAGGAATGAGTTAGATGTTTTTTTAAATCTAGGTAGTCATAAGATCCTTCCTTACATCTGAAATAGCACTTGCCGCTGGATATTAAAATTACCCTTCTTTCATCTTTCTTAGCAAAGTATAAAGAATTTAAGGGCAAGGATTATGCCTAGTTTATTAATATAAATTCAGTGCAGACTTGGGAAAACAATTATCATTCAACAAAGATCTAATAAATGAAAGGATGAATAAAAAATAAATTTGTCCTAAGCCAAGCTGTTGTAACGCATAAAACCTTCTTCCCCAAATAATTATTTCAGTATTTTAAAGTACAGCGTTACAAATGCTAATTAACTTTGGGGGATTACTTCATTAGTAGAAAAGTTAAAGTTGCACTTTTTTGATCCAATCTTTTAAATGAATATGATCTTTTCCTCTGCGATCATTAAACTTGAGTATTAACAACTTCCTTTGTAAAAGACATGGTGACTTTAAAAATGTCTATTTAATAAGCTTTATCTTTAATGAGAGTGTATAAAATATAGAGACATTGACATTATTTATTCCATTAATAACCCATCAAATTGGTGGAGCAGTTAGATATAGCCGCATGTAGCAGAGAACATGAACTTAGTATACTCAAGTTACTGTCCTCATCCATCAAACTGGATGGTAAGGGGGTGAAGACCCTTACTTATTCCCATAACTGCCTTTTACAGAAGCAGTTATGCTTGACTTACACATAGTCCAGCTGTTTGTCAGAAAACATTATTAATCCTTTCTGGACATGGAAGACGGTGATATTAATGAGGCTGATTCTGTATAGGCCCAAACTAACGTGTATGCTTATGTCTTAATTTTTAACAAAAATATGCTTAAAAGATAAAAAAAAAATAGAAAATGCTTATAAAATGAGGATATAAAAAAAGTATCCAGAGTATTTGTACAATTGTATAGTGTGTTTACATTTTCAGCAGTTCCTACAACCCAGTCAGAAAGGTAAAAAAAATAAATAAGTTTAGAAAGTGAAAAGTTTACAGTACATAAAGGGTAATTTATTGTAGAAGAAGATTTTAAAAAATAAATTTATAGCTTCCATACACAGTGCTTATAAAGCCTACAATAGTCTAGAGCAGAGATTTTTCAGTGTGCTGTGGCACACTGGCATGTCATGAGAGGATTTAGGTGTACTGTAAAAAGTTTTAGAGATCATTAATTAAATTATTTTCAAAAGAAGTTCAAAGCACAGTCAGTATATTGTTCTTTTTTACTTTTTTTTTTAATCAGTATAATTTAAGTGTGCTGTGAAAGTTTACTATAGGTTCAAGTGTGCCACGAGGTTAAAAAGGTTGAGAAACTCTGGTCTATGGCAATGTCCTGGCCTTCCTACTCACTTACCACTCACATACTCACTTATCCAGAGCAACTTCTAATTCTGCAAGCTCCATGTATGGTAAGTGCCCTATGCAGGAGTGTCACTTCTTTTTATATTTCTACTACAGTTTTTTATGTTTATACACACAAACACTGTGTTAAAACCATTTACAGTGTTCAGTACAGTAACGTGCTATATGAGTTGATAGCCCGGGAGCAGGAGGCCGTGCCATGTGGTCCAGGTGTGTGGTAGGCCAGACCATCTAGGTTCAGGGAACCACTCCCCGTGATGCTCACACAGCACCTCGGCCTCCTGACAATGTTTCTGAGAATCTATCCCCATCAATAAGCACCACCTGACTATAAATTTAATTTTTGGCATTCCAAAAGCAGCAAACAGTAAAAACAACAACAAAGGCACAACTAGCACTTATCTATCACTCACTTTGATCCAGGCACTTTCCATGGATTAGCTCATGTATCCCTCAAAGCCACCCAGTGAAGTTTTTATTACTTGCTGCTGTGATTTAATACATCCTCTTCAGAATTCAGGTGTTGACAAGGTGATAACATTAAGACAAGGGCTTTTACAGGGTGATTAGCCCATGAGGCCTCCTCCCCTATGGATGGAATTAAGTTCCTTAAAAAAGAAGCTTCAGTGTGGCACCTGTAGCTCAAAGGAGTAGGGTGCTGGCCCCATATACTGGAGGTGGTGGGTTCAAACCCAGCCCTGGCCAAAAACTGAAAGAAAGAAAAAGAAGCTTCACATACCATTTGGGGAGCTTGACCTTCTGCCTCCCCCTAGAAAATGCCATTCCTTAAAAAAATCTTTTATGTTTTATAACAATATTCTCTGAATGTTCCTCTAACTGGGTTCAGACATAAAGATCTGAATCAATGCCTGGGCAGAGAAGAAAACGTGGAAATTCAAGAAGTTAGCCTTTCTTTGAGAGTTAAAATAAGACAAGTAGAGGCTAATCATGCTTTTTTAAAAAACATACATTTTAAATATTCAGAAAAGTTTTATGACAATTGCCTTTAGCATACAGAAAAGCAAGTTTACAAAGTGTTTTATAACACTCATGAAGCCACTTTTTTAGGCAGCTCTGTAAGACTTCTCATACTATCTATTATGGCTGCTTCTTAGACTGGTCTTGAGAAGGAGTTAAAAAAGCTCAGGTGGGGGGGGTGGCACCTGTTGCTCAGTGGGTAGGGCACTGGCCCCATATACCAAGACAGGTGGGTTCAAACCCGGCCCCAGCCAAACTGCAACAAAAAATAGCCAGGTGTTGTGGTGGGCGCCTGTAGTCCCAGCTACTTGGCAGGCTGAGGCAAGAGAGTCACTTAAGCCCAGGAGTTTGAGGTTGCTGGGAGCTGTGACACCATGGCACTCTACCCAGGGTGATAGCTTGAGGGTCTGTCTCAAAAAAAAAAAAAAAGAAACTCAGGTGGTAATCTAAATGCTGCCACTGGCTGACTATGCTGCCTTCCTTTGATAACTTAGTTAACTTGAGTTCCTGTCCTCATCCATCAAATTGGATAGTAATGCTTTCTAAGCCTAAGGTTATTGAAAGAATCAAATCAGAAAATGACATGTTAATGTGTTTTTAAAGAATGCATTTCTATAAACATATAAAGAGGGAATGGCATTATTACTTTTCACTTGAAAAACTCTTCATTTCTCTGAGATATGAAGGGGATCAATCATTTTAAGATATTTCATTCCTGGAAAAGTAACTGGTTTTGGAGATGTGTTTCATGGTGGGGTCTTAGTGCAATTTATTTCATTTCCGCGCCTTTTCTGTGCCAGGCCATGGGCTAGGCACTGGGATTCAACAACAATTAAACTGAGATCCCTCATTTAACCTTTAAAAATGCCATCCTGAATAGGCAGCAGTAGTCAGATGCCAAGAAAGGATCAAATGTGCAAGGCTGTCGTTAGAGAGAATGCCTACATTCCCATCACTGACTAAAACACATCCTGGCACCCTTAACACAATTTTTGGTTTCCTTCCATACGTGTATTCTCCCAGGGCATGTGCCAGACAACTAAGGATCGATCGATGAAATTATTCAAACTAGCTGTTCCTCAATCTTCTTACCCTGCCTCACCTAGTCCTTCCCACAGAAACCACAATAAAAACTTTTGCCCTGTCTTCCTTTACCTCCCAACCCAACAGGGTGCCCTCCTGTGTGGCCTTGTGTGGTGTGGAGTGCCTTCCACCTCTAAGGATCTGCATCTACCAGTTAGTTCTATGTGTTTTCAACAGGTGAGGACCAGGTTGGCTTGGGAGACAGAGGAAACAGAGGGAAAGTGGGCAAAAGCCTTTATTATGGTGGGAAAGAATGTCCAAGGCAGGGTGAATAGTTTGGCTAGTTTGAATAATTAATGTGGCCTCGAGGGTACAGTGGCTATTCTTAATTGTCCAGGACCTGGCCCTGGGTGAACAGGCAAGCGGATAGTGACCTACAGTGCAAGGCCCAGTGAAGGACACGGCTGGGCATGTGGGCTCCAGGCTCGTGGGTTTGCATCTGGAAGGCACACTTCCATAGCTAGTTGTTCATTATTTCTAGGAACTGGCTTATCATGAGGGAAAGGGGACAGTTATTCCAGGCTTAGAAGATACCAAAGCACCAGAATCCAAAAATTTTTTAAAACGTGGTAATAGAGAAGGGAACCACCCGTCTGCGATGTGAGCCTGATCCAGAGAAACAGAAAGAAAGGGAGAAGGTTGTGGGAAGTGTTTTAGAGTACCAAGAAGTCTGAGGAAGCTCTGGCCAGGCAGCTGGGGAGTATTCAAGCCAATGTTTCCTGGAGTTCCAATCTCCCAGGGACAGGACTTAGAATCTCGTCACGCTCAGGCATTGGCTCAGGCTAACACAACCCACAACCGCGAGTTTCCCAGAGCAGCCCCAAGGCGGCTTCAGTTAGGTGGGAGGCACATTCTCACAGATGCCACAGGGTATCACCTTACTTCACAGGTGGGAAAACTGCATTTCAGAATAGCAAACATTCTGAGAGTTACAACGCTAATAAATGAAAGGCATGGAATTCAGCATGAAAACCTTTGTTCTTATCTCCACGACCTCTGCAATACGTGTCCTCATCTTTGTAACAGACAAGCTACTCTTCATGAGGCTGGACACGTGCTTCAATATTTCAGGCTCTTTCAGAAAACACTTGAGGGTGTGGCCCTGCCTGGCAGCTCAAACCAATTCCCCTAATTGGTGTGAGTAATCCTTACATTGTCTTTGGAAATGAGTGGCTTCATCAAGAAACTGATAATGGGCCAGGTGTGGCAGCTCATGCCTGTAATCCTGGCACTCTGAGAGGCCGAGTAGGGTGGATCAGCTGAGCTCAGGTGTTGGAGACCAGCCTGAACAAAAGAGAGACCCCATCTCTACTAAAAAAAGAAAAATAGAAAAATACTAGCCAGGTGTTGTGGTAGGTGCTTGGAGTCCTAGCTACCAGGGAGGCTGAGGCATGGGGATCACTTGACTCTAAGGGTTTGAGGTTGCTGTGAGTTACGATGACACCGCAGAACTATCCCATGTTTGACATAATAGTAATCTTTCAAAAAAAAAAAAAAAAAAAAAGGAAAAGGAAAATAAAAGAAAAAAGAAACTGATGATGAAACTAATCCAAGTTTAAATGGCAATTCTTATTTATCAAACATTTAAATTTAGATGTTCCATAGATTCCATATAACTTCAATATTATAAGCATAGAAAAAATTTTTCCTAAGTGAAAATTATTATAAATCAGGTTCTTTACCATTTCCACATTTTTTGTTCCTTGATATTAGTGCCACTGACTTAGATGCCTACAGTCATTATGTACTCAGGCATCCTTACGATCCAGCACCCAGTTGGTTAGAACTAAGGAGGCCAAGATCGTTAACGTTACTACCTTGGCATTCAAATTTGTTTTATCCAGTCCCAAGGTCACAGTCCAATCCCAATGTCCAGTCCCACAGTCATTAACATTACTACCATGAAGTTCAAATTTGCTTTATCCAGTCCCAAGGTCACAGACTTAACTTTTCAGCTCAGTTATCTGTTTTTTGTTCTGTGTACAAAAATACCAGAATTTCTTAAAATCATGTTAAGATGGATTCACCATTACTTTACTGCCCACCCACAAACACGGGACATAAGCCGTTGTCAGATTCACAGGGGTCATATTCCAGACAATGAATTTCACACATGCCAATTACATCTACACATCTTTGTCATCAACCTTTGGTGTGGCAAGCTTTGTCTACCACAAGGTCAAACGTGTAAATTATTATCAAAGTATACATTATTAATATAATTAAATGATTATAATACTTAGGAGCTTGTATTTGTCATGTGAGTTTTAGTTTGTGTGAGAGGCGTCCTCTAAAAGGACCCTCACTGATCTCTGCCTCCTGGTGTTCACACTCTCACGTAATTGTCTGGGCTGGACCTAGTGACACAATTTAAAGGAACAAGAATAGGGCAAAAGGGATGCGATGTCACTCCAGATATGAAATTTCAGAGACTATAACTTGCACTTCCTTCTGGTTTGCCATTTCTCTCTCTTGCTTGGAGACCCTGCTCCAGGAGAAGTAAGCTTCCTTGTTAAAAAGAAGCCAACGTGGAAGAAAATGATGCCTTCATCCAACCGGCAGGGAGGAGAGGAGGCCTGCTAGGAGTCACATGAGTGAGCCCAGAAGGGCATCTTCTGAGGCCTGCCAGCAGCTTTGTACTTGGGCTTGAAAGCAGATCCATCCTGGGTCAACCTTTGAGATGAATGACAGCAGCTCTGGCTGACACTCAGAGTGACGCCTTGTGGGAGTCCCTGTGCCAGAGAATCCCGTCAGCCATGCTCAGATCTTGGCTCACAGAAATGATGATGTAACAGATGCTGATTGAAATCTCAAGGCTTTGGTATAATTATTTATGCAGCAATAGATCCTAGTACATCTCAGAAAGCAGATAAACATTTTGGATGTGAGGATTCGCTACAAATTCATAAAGGACTCAGATGAATTTCCAATGCTACTTCTTTGCCTCCACACTTCCAAAGGATTTGCAACACCCAAAGATGTGGGAGCAGGTCTTGCTCTTTGCCGCAAATTTTAGAATAATCATTAGGGATCGTCTGAACATTTCATAGTAAACAATTACCATCATTAGTTAATTATTTATTGCTTTTGTCAAAAGAAACTGGAAAAGGCTGAGTTTTATATTGTGTTTGTGCTCTGATGTAGATTAGAGAAAAGCATAAACCTCTATCTCAGACTCACCAGCAAAAGTGTAAGACTAGTCTGGAGTTTCAGTTAGCACTGATGTGTTCCACGAAGGTTTTTCATGAGAATATGTTTACTCGTACTATGGCAAGGCATGACATGACGCGGTGCTGTACACATGCCAAATATAGATTTATAGATTTGAGCACAAATCAATCTGCTTCACATATTCTAGAGTCAGCAAAAATAATTTCCACATTGTCATGAAAACCTAGGAAAACTGGGGACAGTTCCTTAAGTCAGAAAATGTGGTGATATAACAAAAAGATCGTGGAGTCAGACCGATACAGGTTTGAATTCTGGCTTTTCCGGTGCATAAACCGTGTGGTAGTGGGAAAGGCATTTCTCCTCTCTGGGCTTGTTTCCTTGTCTGTAAAGCAGAGATAACAATTCCAAGCTCATGGCATTGTTGAGAGAACTGAATGAGCCGTTCTTTGTGAAGCACTGGGCGTATTCCAAGTACCCAGGAAATGGAGCCTGTCACTGCTATTATTATTATTACTGTACAAAAGCTCACATGATGAGATGCTCTTCTGAAGATCTTTCAGACGTCATTAGTCAAAGCAGGTAAATCACATTTGCCCATTTCTCATTTGACCTGTTTATCTACCATTATTTGTCTACCATTTTTGGTTCTATGTCTGTGTTCTACAGCTTGTCAAACAAAGTGAAGGAAATATAAACATCTTCCTCAGCTTAAAATTCTTACGTTGGTCCAGCCTTTCCTAGGGGAAACTACCAAAAGACATGGGAATATATTTAACATAACCCCTGTGTACAGTTTTAGAGTAAGATTTATGCGCCATTATCATTTAAGAGACATTTACTAATGTACATATAATTGTGATCATTTGTAATTCACCTCATATCACTAATTAACTATAGTCATGGATAATATGTTCACATTCATCTTATTAATGAGCAAGAGGTAGAAATTTTAAACAACTAAATCATGTTTGATGTAATTATGACATACATAAGATTTTAAAATAACCTGAGATTGAAGCCCGTAACTGGAATGGGTCATTCGAGACGTGTTTTAAAAGCCATAACCAGGTAGTGAAGTTAATATGATAAGTTCTATCTATCGTTTTCTAGATATCTCCTTTTCAAAAAGATAGGTCCATCAAAAATAAGTCTCCTGTGTCCATCTCCTGTAATCTAATTGGCTATTTCTGTCTGTATTGTG
Organism: Galagoides demidoff; assembly: GCA_963574575.1. NCBI lineage: Eukaryota > Metazoa > Chordata > Mammalia > Primates > Galagidae > Galagoides > Galagoides demidoff. The sequence continues at coordinate 31,611 of CAUYQV010069988.1, forward strand.
ATCTGTTTACCTTCACAGCTAATGGCAGAGTTTGTAGGGATGAGCTTATTTGTGGATTAATATTTTTGATGTTGGTCTCTCCTATTAAGCTCTTAGCTCTAGTAAAACACTCAACCCTTAGCTCAATTCTCATTAAATATTGAATGTTGAATTACAGAGTCAATGTATGTATTCAGACGCTAGTTTTGGTTATTTATTTTTATATATGCTTGTGTTACTGATGACAAACAATTAAAAACATTTCCTTACTATAGGTCCCAATAACTATATATGTCTCTCTTTTCCCATATATACAGGGTGGGCGTAAAATCTGTGTACAATTTAAATAGCATCCATGACCATGACCGAAACTGTACCTCTCTCTACATATTACAACTTATCGAAGGGGAGGCTCATATCTTGATCTGCAATTTGAAAAGCTTCCATCTTAAGATTATAGACTTTAAAAGAAAATCACTAAGAATTCCAGACTGAGGCTTGAAGAATGATAGAATTGGCACAGGTCTTCTTAAAGTCTTGGTGCCAATCAAGAGGATGGTTTTGAAATTGCACCCTATCATTGAGTCCATCCTTAGACAGCACACAAGATGATTCCTATGGCTATACCTACCTGGAGCCTTTGTCTTGCATCCACAAGACATACAACACTGCCCTGTCAGTGTACATTATTTGCTGAACCAAGGAAGATGATAGGCTCTCCCTCTGTTGTTCCAACAAGGACAGTCAGGTGTCACTTAGGGATGGCAATGCATTCTGGGAAATGCATCATCAGGTGATTCTGTTGTTGTGTGAACCTTATAGAATGCACCTAGATGGTACAAATAGCTTACTACACACCTGGGCTATGTGGGATAGATAGCCCATTGCTCCTAGGCTACACACCTGTGGAGTGTGTTACCTCCCATGTTGAATTGTAGCAATTGCAACACAATGGCAAGTGTTTCGGGGTCGGTTATGATATAAAAGATAATAAATGGCACTCTTATGTAGGGCACTTACAGGACTGGAAATCGCTCTGGGTGAGCCAGTGAGTGAGTGGTGTGTCAGTGTGAAGGCCTAGGATGGTTCTGTACACTGCGGTAGACGTTATCATCCCTGTACACTTAGGCTACACTAATTGATAGAAGCATATTTTTCTTTCTTTAATAATAAATTAACCTTAGTTTACTGAAACATTTTTACTTTGTAAACTTTTAGATCTTTAAAGTTTTTAACTCTTGTAAAAACAGCTTAAAACCCAAAGACATTGGACAGCTGTAAAACAATTTTTCTTTCTTACGTTCTTATAAGCCTTTCAATTGTTCAATTGTTTTATTTATACTTTTTAAACTTTTTTTGTTAAAAACTAACACTCAAACACATGCACTAGCATAGGCCTCCAGAGGGTCAGGATTATAATATCACTGTCTTTCCCCTCCAAGCGTTATCCCCCTGGAAGGTCTTCAGGGGAATAAAGTGTACAGAGCTGCCAGCTCCTAGCATAAACTTGTCTTCTGGAATAATTCCCGAAGGACCCGGCTGAGGCTGTCCTACAGTTAACGTTTTTTACAAGTGGAAGGAGTACACACTGAAATAACAAGAATAGTATAGAAGACACATACATGAGTAACATAGTCAGTTATTATCATTATCAAGCAATCTGCACTGTGCGTGATGGCACGGGCCGTGCTTTCACACATCTGGCAGTGCACCAGGTCTATTCACGTCACCACCATCACAAACGTGTGAGCAATGCATTGTGGTATGACATGCTGATGGCCACAATATCATTAGGCGACTAGAATTTTTCAGCTCTCTGATGAGCCTTTGAGACCATCGTTTTTGCGGTCCATTATTGACTGAAATGGAGTTATGCAGCATGTGACTGTAATTTTGATGGTGGCTTTTGACAGCAGTGAGGTGATCTCTGCCTCCAAAAATAATATATCCCAATAAATAATCCTAGAGAAGATAAATTCATTCTGGAACAACTTATCACTCATTTCCCAGATGTTACACACACACACAATTTTTTTTATTAAGTTTTAAACAAGAGCGTGTCAGTTCTTCATTAGAATGGGTATCAAATGCCAGCAGATAGAGAAGATATTTAACCAGAGCATTCACTGTGCATACAGAGTAATTCACAGGATAACATCAATTTAAAATTATAAAGGTTTTAGGTAGTGTGTTTGCTTTAGAGAAGAGAAACGTCAGTCACTTGCTATAATTTACCTTGAAGTAATTTCACAGATGATTTTGATAAGACCGTTTTAAAGTATGCAAGTCAAAATTGATAGAATTTCATTATAACAGATGTCTCAGACTTACTCTCTTTTCTTACTACGCCCTCTTTCTACCTCTACCTCCCATTTGAGGAAACTCCCTTTTTATTTATGTGTCTACATTATTATAATTTTTATAAGTACATATTAATTTTTAAATTAGCTTTTTATGTAAACTTTATGAAGTCCTTAGGAGCTAACTTTTTTTTTTTTTTTTTAGGAGCTAACATCAGAGTGTATCATCTCATCCTCATGATTGTAAAACAATTGAATGACTTTTTACTTTTTTTGTAGCTAATCTAATTGAAATAGGTTTTTTACTTTCTTTTTTCTTTTCCGGATACTTCATTGTTAGTGTCTAGAAATGCTACTGATGTCTGTGTGTTGATTTTGTGTCTTGCAACTTTAATGAATTCAGTTTTTTTGATGGCATCTTTAGGGTTTTCTGTATGTGTGCAAACAGAGACAATTTAACTTCTTCCTTTCTAATTTGAATTCCCTTTATTTCCTTCTCTTACTGAATATCTCTGGCTAGATTATAATTATATAATTATAATCCTATTTTAATTATATTCATTATGTTTTTGATAACTATGAGTACTATTACACTTTTGAGAATTGTTTTATTGTTTTAGGTTGACAGGACAATGAATTAGGTTACATGGTGTGCATTTGTTAAGTAAATTTCCTCTTATAATTGTGTCCTGCCAACAAGAGGTGTGCGATAGAGGTGTGCCATACACTCTAGTGTTGTGCCCATTAAGTCAGAGCACACCCATCCTCCTCTCTCCTCCCTCCTCCCCTGCCCACTCCCTCATTCCCCTACCCCAACACCTTGAATTGATTTGAGTTTTCCTCTTAGGTGGGCGTGCATTAGACTGTCTACTGGCTTCATATTAGAATTGACAACATGAGATTTTTACTTCTCCATTCTTGTGATACTTTACTAAGAAGAATGTGTTACAATTCAATCCAGGTTAATACAAAAGATACAAAGTCTCCATCTTTTTATGGCTGAATTTATAGTATGCCACCGTATACATATAACACAGCTTGTTATTCCATTCCTGAATTGATGGGCATGTAGGTTGTTTCCACATCTTGGCAATTATAAATTGAGCTGTGATGGACATTCTAGGGCAAATGTCTTTATGATAAAGCTATTTTGTTTCTTCTGGGTAGATATCTAGTAGTGAGATTGTGGGGTCAAAGGGGAAATCTAAATTGAGTGCTTTGAGGAGTCTCCACTCTTCTTTCTAAACAGCCAGTATTAGTTTGGAGTGCCAAATAGTGGAAAAGTGTTCACTTTCTCCACACATGCGCCAACATCTGCAACTTTGGGTTTTTGTGATATGGGCTAATCTTACCGGGGTTAGGTGATATCTCAGGGTGGTTTTGATTTGCATTTCTCTGGTGATCAGGCACAAGGAGCATTTTTTCATGTTTTTTAGCCATTCATCTGGCTTCCTCAGACAAGGTTCTATTCATGTCCTTTGCCCTGTGGTATATGGGATTGTTGGGTCTTTTTTATTGATTAACTTGAGTTCTCTATAGATCTGAGTTATCAAGCCTTTGTCAGATTTATAATAGGCAAATATCTTTTCCCATTATGAAAGTTGTCTACTTGCTTTTATTGTTGCATCTTGGCCGTGCAGAAGGTTTTAAGTTTAATTAAGTCACATTTGTTTGTTTTTGTTGTTGCAATAGCTATGGAAGTCTTTTTCATAAACTCTTTCCCCAGTCTGACATCTTCAAGAGGTTTTTTTTTTTTTTTTTTTTTTTTTTTTGCAGTTTTTGGCAGGGGCTGGTTTTGAACCCACTACCTCCAGTATATGGGGCTGGGATCCTACTCCTTTGAGTAGGCACCACCCACCTTCAAGAGTTTTTCCCACAGTTTCTTATAGGATTTTTGTTTCATGCCTTAGACTTAAATCCTTTGAGAATTATTTTTTAATTACATCAATGAGACCTAAATATACTACATATTTATATTAAAAACAAACAAAATCCGTAGCCAATGCTTTACTTGTTCACCACCTCCAATTCCAGTTGCTTTCCTGGAAGTAAAGTTGGTTGTCAATAGGGGGCATCCTTTGGTGTTTTGGGTTTCCTTTTATATAAATTTTATCCTATCCCATGTATATTTCTAACATTTCCATTTTTAAATTTCTGAACTCTCGGCAAATTTTTCATGTGAGTACTTAGAGATGAAACGCTAGAAATTTAATTGAGGATTTCCTCTGCAATTTGCCCTAAGAAAAGAATCATATTTTTTCCCTAATAGTCGTCCCTTGTCTCATCAGTTTCTAAGCTACAACTAATCAGATAGAATTAGCAAAATCAGGAAACCTGCAGAAATGCCCATAAGGCAGTTTCACTACATAAATATTAAGTCTATCAAGCCAAAATTCATCATTACAATGTTTTTAGGTAGCTAGCATTACATACTGGGAAACCACCTTCTTTTCTACAGTTCCACGGCATAATTTTAAAGGTTTATGAATGATTGATGCTTTCAAAGCAGAAAAAAACCCTCTCAAAATCCTATCTTGATTCTTTAGAATTCACTCTTTTCTTTTGCATTCATTTTTTTATACCCACCTTCATTTAGCATTAATCAAGCTAATGCTATATAAAGGCACCCTGTTAGGAGTTAAGGATGAGAAGATAAATACCCAATTCCTAACCCAAAGGAGCTCACAGTTTCCTACATGAAACTAGTAAACAACAGACAAATTCAGCACAATGTTGTAAGTGCTGCAGCAGAAGTGTCAACAGAACTGCGGGTGCACTGAGGGTAGAAGGATGTTTCAATCAATTAATCAATATATATATTACAACATGTGCTAAGCAACATGCTAGGTCCTATGATTATACAGAATTTTCTCTTTCTTATCAATAAAGTATTCACTGTAGTATTTTTTAATCCTTTAGCTTTTTTGAATATTTTGGCAAAATGTAGTTCAGTGGTTAAACACAGAGGTTCTTGTGCCAAGCTTCCTCCCTTCCTGTCCCTGCTCTGCCATTTTCTAATGGAGTGATCTTGAATGTAACCTCTTGACTTCATCATCTACATAATGCGGCTATTCATAATATCTGATCCATAAGACCGTGATGAAAATTAATACCAGGGAAACACTTAGGATGATGTCGGACGTGGACAAATTACTCCAAATGTATCACTTGCTATTATGTCATTTTTAGTGTCAATTTAAAAGATGTCAGCAGGCCTTTTCTCTTTGTCATCTGCTCCGGATGTCCACCGTTTTTCTTAGGGTGAATTTTCAGAAAGTGCCACAAAGACTATCAAATGTACTGGGGCAGTGCCTGTGGCTCAAAAGAGTAAGGCGCCAACCCCATATGCTGGAGGTGGCAAGTTCAAACCCAGCCACGGCCAGAAAAAACAACAACAACAACAAAAAGACTGTTAAATGTACTCTTCATTAGTGACTTAGAGAGAGAAGGATTTCATTCATTTATCTCCAGGATGAGGAGAAACAGACATAATCTGAAAATAGTTTTAATCCAGTGATACATTAAAATGTATTTGGATTCATTGCTGAAATATACTGTTAAATAGAAGATTTTTACTTACTATAAAATACAATGTTTATTTTATGAAGGAAATAAATAAAATGAAGATCACTTCGGAATAAAATACACATTTGTACATGCACACACACACGTACACACACATTTTTGATTCAAATCTTGCTTGAATACATCGTCAGGAAACTTCATGGTACAGGCATTAGTAAGGCAACAGTTTTAAAGAAACTAGCAGCTTAATCTCTCTCGAGGGCAATGTTGCTTCCGCACTTCTACGCCTTGGCGAAAGTGACTGCAGACCATCTCCATCAGGGGAGGGGTGACGGGGTTGTCAGACTCAGCAGATAAACTCATAAGATACCCAGTTAAATATAAATTTTGGGTAAATAGTAAGTATGTATTTGGTGTAAGTACATCCCATGGAATATTTGGGACATACATAAGTGGAAAAATTTACTTGGTGTTTTTCTGAAATTCAAATTTAACTGGGCACTGTGTGTTTTATTTGGTAATCCTAGAGGATCACATCAAATCTATTCCTAGGAATGCTCACTCATGCTGATAGCTTTCCTTGTTCCTTACTTCTTACAACCCTCCTACCTTTCCAGTTCCCACATTTTAGAAATATTCTTATTAGAACCTTTATGGATAATCTCATTTTTTAAAACATTTAAACTCA
>CAUYQV010069989.1:0-21884 GCA_963574575.1 Galagoides demidoff
TGGATATCCACATGTAAAAGACTGAAACTGGACCCACACCTTTCCCCACTCACAAAAATTGATTCAAGATGGATAAAGGACTTAAATTTAAGGCATGAAACAATAAAAATCCTCAAAGAAAGCACAGGAAAAACACTGGAAGATATTGGTCTGGGGAAAGACTTGATGAAGAAGACTGCCAGGGCAATTACAACAACAACAAAAATAAACAAATGAGACTTAATTAAACTGAAAAGCTTCTGTACAGCTAAGGAGACAACAACCAAAAAAAATAGACAACCTACATGATGGGAAAGGATATTTGCATATTTTGAATCAGTAATTTTTCTTTTTAATGTAAAGTTGTGTTTTCTTGCAATCAGAAAATACTCTGTGGTGTCTTGCTGTCACTGATTATAATGATTATAATTTAAGATATAGATTAGACCTTTATCTCTCAAAGTTTTATTTCTATTTTACTGACTTCTATAACTTTTTTTATTCTATTTCTATTTTCTTATTTTAAATATTTCTACACATATACTTTTAGAATTTATAAACTAATTCTATTATTTTAGTAACTGATAATCTTGAATTTCCCACAAATGAGAAATCATTTTCATATTAAGTATTTTTTGTTTTCTAAAGGAATTTTAGTGTTTATTTATTTAATTTTTTTTCCTTTTTATTAAATCATCGCTGTGTACATTAATGCAATCATGGGATACAATGTGTTGCTTTTAAATACATTTTGAAATATTTTCATCAAACTGGTTAAGATAGCTTTCTTGGCATTTTCTTAGTTATTGTGTTAAGACATTTATATTCTACATTTAGTGAGTTTCACATGTACCCTTATAAGATGCACCATAGGTGTATTCCCACCAATTACCCTCCCTCCACTCATCCTCCCTCCTCCTCTCACCTCCCTTTCCCCTTTCCCCATATTTGTGGGCTATAATTGGGTTATAGTTTCATATGAAAGCTATAAATTAGTTTCATAGTAGGACTGAGGACGTTGGATACTTTTTCTTCCATTCTTGAGATACTTTGCTAAGAAGAATAAGTTCTAGCTCCATCCATGTAAACATGAAGGAGGTAAAGTCTCCATTTTTCTTTAGGGCTGCATAATTTACTTTGTCACCCTGGGTAGAGTGCTGTGGTATCATAGCTCACAGTAACCTCACACTCTTGGGCTAAAGTGATTCTCTCACCTCAGCTCTCGAGTAGCTGGGACCACAGGTGTCTGCCACAACGCCCAGCTATTTTTAGAGGGGGATCTCACTCTAGCTAGGCTGGTCTGGAACCCATGAGCTCAAGCAATCCATCCACCTCAACCTCCCAGAGTAATTCTAAACTTTTGTTTGTACTGAATATTTGTGAGAATCAAAAACACTTTAGGATTGGTAGGTTTATCTTTTCCTACCCATGAAAAACAATTGGACTATTTTGTAGATTTTCCTTACTACAATTTAGTGTGTACTTACCATTAAAGAGATATAGGTGAAAACAAATATAAGTGATTCATTTTAGATAATTGTTCCTGTGTTCTGGAAATGCTTGTATATATCTAGGCATTCAAATTTTAAATAGTGGATTTCTTTTAGTTGTTTGGTGGAGGGATGACAAGCTGGGGGCAATGAGACAAACCAGGATAATTTTATCTTTGAATGATTTCCAGAGTTGGTGTTTGCTGTATTATTCTTATATGCTAATAGTTTTCTTTCTTTTGATATAAATAGAATATGATTGAATGTTAAAGATAAAAGTCACGTTGAAAGTCTTAACTAGAAAGATGCAAGCAGCTGGTGATAGAATTTGCCTTGGTAAAGTGAGAACTTGACAGCCAGTCAGATTTCAGTTCTGATCCTAGTTCTGCCACCCTGACTGTGAGATTCTGGCAAGTCCTTTGGCCCCTTTGAGTCTCTGGTTCCTCACCTCTAAGGTGAGGATAATAATTGTGAGGAATCAATAAGCCATCATGTGCAAAGGGCCTTCTGGGATGTGTATTGCCTAGTAAACACTTCAGAAGTTTGATTGTCTCATTGCTGCGACAGAATTATGCAGATATAAAACGGGGGGTAACACGTGTGTTACCAGAGTTTGTTTTTCATTTTTCAATAAGAAAGAAGGCTTATCAAGATAGCTACGGATGGCAGCCTAGGGAAGAGAATTTACTTACCCAGTGGTTAAGAACACCCTGGTTGCGGTGGGTTAGGAACGTGACCCTGCTCGCAGACCTTCCTGGGCCCTGCAGCCTCCCCCCTTTCTGCTCATGAGGCCTCCAGCAGGGTTTTTCTTCTGGGGCTTCCACATCAGGACAGTCTCCTAGAAGGTCACATTCTTCCCCGCAGGTCCTCTCACATTTCCCTTCAGTGGGCTCAGAACTCCTTTATTACGCAAAACCATTTTTGATTTGATTATTTCTATTTGCATCCTTTTTATCCAAATCTCAGAAACATCATTCGTTTTTTTCAATTATATTTTTTTGATTCCTTATAGAGTTTTTTTTACCATTCCCCCACATTGACCATTTAAAAACAAAGCATTTCTACACTAGTGACTATTGATATTTTCTGAACTTGGTGTTACTTCCATAGTTTTCTCTTACGGTTTCATGAAGCCTTCTCTGATCTAGATTCCACAGATCTATTGTACTGATTCTTCTCCCAGAGTGCCCTGGACATCTCTCATGGAGATTTTTCTTCTCTGCCTGCTGAATGTGAAGACTTTCCTGAATTTTCACCTCTTTCTTTGCTAACAAATGTATTATACAGTTATTAGTTAATTGTAAGTGCCTTGCAGAGAGGAGACATCCAATAAATAGCTATTATTAGTTGACTTGTTAATTTATTCACTTCCTTCCCATTCATTCCTATCCCTTGTTATGATTAATAAACATATAGTCTAAAAGTCAGTGAACAATAGTTAACTTCTTTTGGGTCATAGGTCCCCTTTGAGAATCAGACAAAAGCTGTGAACTCTCTGAGAAAAGGCCCATTCATACAGAGGCATAGAATTTTGCCTAAAGGTAAGCTAGTTTATGTATCTAGACTAGATACATAGTCATTAAGATGCTCTTTAATGACAGTATCAAAACTGTCTTAATGACAGCTTTCAGCATGTCTGAGAACAACCTTTATACAGGTGCTTTTTGATAATATCTAGCCCTTAACACTAAAATGCTACTGACTAACCCAGATTATCATAAACTCTTCTGCTTACAATAATAGGAAAATCCCACATATATTCTTCTCTAACATGGCAAGAAGAATGACTTTTGTTAAGTGTTAGCATCACCATTTTCATACACAATTTTTTAAAACTATCCTTCTAAATCATAGTCATTTTTCTTTGACAAACATTTGCACCTGCTCTGGCTTTTTTTGTTAGCTCAAATAAAAGACAAATAGTATATTCTATTGACCATCCAATATGATTCATTTTAAGATGCAGCTTGATTTTATGGGACAAAGAATCATTTGCTAATCTCTATTCTTCAATTATTCAACGAATATTTTTGACTGAATACTATGTGCTGAGTATTATAGTGAGTTCTGGGATTATACACAGAAATAAGACATATTTATGAAGGGAAGAATTAGATAATTAATCTTTGATATACTCCCTTGGAAATAATTTTAAGAGCATTTAAGGAAATTAATAACATTTATGCTTTTCCTATATATAGGATCCTTATGTATTTAGGATTTTATTCCCTAATCCTTACCATCAATTTAAAAAAGAATCCCTCAAATAATTTGTTTCTTTTTGTCTTTGGGTATTTTTATTAGGCTTTCTTGCTCCTGCACACACCTTGTGTTGATTCGTTTACATTCTTTTCCTCAGGATTGAAAAAGTTTATTTCTCATCATAGGAAGCAAGTATTTTTTCCCTCCAAAATATGTACCAAATACATATGGTATTGCTATGATTTTTGATTTATGTAGTAAGACTTGTTTCAAATGAACCTCAGTAAATTTAACATAGTTTAAGGGAGAAATGATCTATATTTTTAAATCAATAAAGAACTAGATTCACTTGATATTGCCTTTTGCTTACACTGCCTTATTTTATTTACTTATTTATTTTTTGACAGAGTCTCACTTTGTCACCCTCGGTAGAATGTCATGGTGTCATAGCTCACAGCAACCTCAAACCTTAAGCTCAAGTGATCCTCTTGCCTCAGCCTCCAGAGTAACTGGGACTACAGGTGCCTGCCACAACACTCGGCTACTTTTAGAAAACAGGGTCTTATTCTTGCTCAGGGTGGTCTCAGACTCCAGAGCTCAAACAATCTACCCTCCTCAGCCTCTTAGAGTGCTAGGATAAAAGGTGTGAGCCACTTCAACCAGTCTTATACACACTTCTTTTTTAAAAAAAGGTTTTGAAGAAAATTTAAAGCAGTCGCAAACCTACAGTGTAGTTGTTAAGTACGGTACAAAGAAATCTGTTTGCCTGAGCCATGTGAGAGGCAGTGGCCCATCCAATGCTCCATCTCCTCTGAACTCTGAATACTTCCGTGTATATTTCTTGAAAATGAGAATATCTTCCTACACAACCATGAGGAAATACTCAGAAGCAGGATAATGACATTTAATACTCAGCCCACGTTCAAGCGCCCCTGCTGTCCTACTGACATCCAATTCAGCATTTCCTTGTGGTCGTCTTTAGTCCTCGTTAGCCTGGAGCAGTGTCTCAGTCTTGGTTTACCTTTAATGACCTTGACACTTTGCATATTCCAGAATATCCCTCAGTTGGGAGTTGCTTGATGTTTTCTCGTGGTTCAGGTTGTTTTTCTCAGGCAGGAATATCCCAGGAGGATGCTGTGGTTTTCTCCTTATGTCTTATCAAATGGCATAGGATATAGATGTGTCCCATTATTGGCGTGTTCATCTTCATCACTCAGTTATGATGCTGTTTTTCAGGTTTATCTGCTGTCAGAACACTCTTTTTCCCTTTGTAATAAGGACAAGTGGTTAGAAATTATATAGAAATCTCAGTTTAGTCATTTGTTTATGTCTCTATGGGCTTATAGTTATTCAACGTGGTACAATCCATGTCTGTCACTATTTCAATGCCCCAATTGCTTCAATTTAGCCAATAGGAGTCCCCTTAGGCTGACTTCTGTGTCTTTTTGATGTTCCTTGCGTGCTTCTTTTCTTTCTGGTAAGAGACATTCCAGTCTAGCACCAGAGGATTCATTCTGTTTTTCTCTCATTCTGTATCTGTGCCTCTGGCAGTGGGAAAACTGCTCCCGTGTGATAAATCCCCATGTGTGTCACCCTCCTCCCATTGTTACTGCTGTCTCCTCCCTGGTTAGATGCTCAGCTCACTCTGGCCCCTGAGATGATCCATCCCTTCCCACCCCTCAATGGATGCCCTCTTTATTCTTCTCAAAGGGTGGGTGACACCTTGCACAGGGCTGTCCCCATACATAGACGCCCTGTCACCTCACTCAAGCTCTGACTCTCTGTTCCACACCACCCCCTATGAGAACCTTCTAGTTGCTCACTTTTGCTTTAACAGTACCCATCCCAAATTGTTCAGGAAAGGGAAGGACAAAGGCTATTTATACTTTTTTTTAAAGAAGTGACTTTATAATGACATGATCACTTCTTTCACAATTTGAAGTGTTGGTACAGACTTTTCTATAATCTTATAGTACAACATATCTAATCGTACGTCAAACTTTATGAAGTGTTGATTTGATAGTATGTTTATGCCAATTTTTATTCTAATCCAGGGATTGGTCAGGTAATAGATATTTTAAGCTTTGTGGGCCAATATGCAAAAATCAAGATGTTATATAAGTAATTATATAGCCACCCCTTGAAAATTTGAAAACCATTCTTGGCTCCTGGGCCATATAGAATCAGGTGATAGATCAGATTTGCCCCATGGACCAAAGTTTGTTACCCAATTGTTTTAAACCAAAATATGTAGAAATTCTTTTTTTTTTTTTAAAGATAATACTGTTATTTATTATGATGTATAGTTTATAAAATGTAATTTCTGGATTAATTTGTTCATTTATCCATTCATTCAGCAAATGCCTCTGGAATCTCTGCTGTCTGGTAGGCCAAATGCTACAAAGACGTATTTTGTAAGGCAGGAATCATGAACCCATTTTACAGCTAAGATGCCAATGTGTTGAATAATGTGTTAACCTTCATTCATTAACAAGTGAAGGAAAAGTGTTATTTGTTGAATTGTATCCTCTTGGCTTGATAGTAGAGTCCATTCATTCATTAGGGGTTCACACACATTGAGCCCCCTGTGGAAGTTGAAAATGTCTCAGGTGTCTAGGACTTGGAGTTTGCTTCTGACTTAAACATTTCCAGTGAGTTTTGTATATGTGCCTGTGACAGATGGTTAACACGTCATCATTTAAATCCAGATGTGGGTTATGATGACTCTCAGCAAAGGTTGCATTCACTCAGCCACTTGCTGTTTTCTGTAGGTATGGTTTGGAGAAGACCTGCCCCTGAGTCCACGGAGTCCTCTGACTCCCAGACACGGGCCAGGACTGGCGAACGTGTGCCAGTATGATGAGTGGATCGCGGTGAGGCACGCGGCCACCCTGCTACCCATGCAGGAAGACCTGTCCATCTGGCTGTCTGGTTTGCTCGGTAAGTGTGAAATAGTGCCCCATGCTGGGTTCTCCTGTTCAACCACTATTCACTATTCACTGAGAGCCTCACTGTTTGTCAAGAAGTGATTGGTAGATGGGCTGGGGTCCTTGTCCTCACGAAGTTTACCTTTTAGTTGGGGACATATGCTGATTACCCTGAATCTTGGCATCTTGAATATCAGGAAATGTAAAATGTAACTTACAAGATCAGTAAGCTTTGAATAATCAGCATTTTCATTCTTAACATTAAAATCTTTTAATCACCTGGCTCTGCATTAGAAATGAAAAAGAAAGAAAAATCTTTTTTAAAAAGTGTCCAGATTTTTTTTTTTTTTTTACTGATTTTTCCCACCTAATCTTGTATAAGGCATGAGATTCTGAGTGAAATATGTACTGTAGTTAAAATGATTACTACTCTGAGGCCTTGAGGGATAAAGGGATATGAAACCTAAGAAGAAATGTCAGGTTGGAGAAGGTCCAGCCTCATAATTTTTCCTCTACTACAATGTTTAAGGCTCTGAACTGTCTTCCTTCCCCCAAAAAATATTTACTTTAAAGAAGTTCATGTAGGATTCTTTTTTTTTTTTTTTTTTGATCCAGAGTCCTAAGCTGTCACCCTGGGTAGAGTGCCATGGTGTCACAGCTCATAGCAACCTCAAACTCTTGGGCTTAAGCAGTTTTCTTGCCTCAGCTTCCCAAGTAGCTGGAACTACAGGTGCCGGCTATTTTTTTGTTCCAGTTGACATTGTTGTTGTAGCTGGCTCAGGCTGGGTTCAAAGCTCCTAGCTTCAGTGTAAGTGGCTGGCGCCCTACCCACTGAGCTACGGGCACTGCCACGATTCCAATATAAGAAGTAATGTCCTACAGACATCTATGGCCCTTCCAAGGTAATTAAACATTCACCAAACACTCACTCTAGTTGTCTGATATCAGTTTGATGATTTGGGTAATTTTTAAAGTTTATTATGTAATAACAATGCTTTTAAAGAAGGTATTTCAGAGGTGAAAAGTTGATATTTCCTGGGTATATGTTATTGTATTGTCTTTAATTTTTAAATTGCAACTGAGTCCATTTTTTTTTTTAAAGAGTAAGAAAAATAAAAGGTCTTTCTTACCATCACCTATTCCTTCTTCAGTTCTGTCTGCTGTATGTGGATCTGAGTTTTTAAGGTCCATCTTCTTTATAGAGAATATTTTACTTGTTCAAGCAATATTAATGTGCAGTGAATTTATTTCATTTATATAAAATAAAAGATGTCGATTTTCTTTATTTTTTTCTGCACTTTTATGTCACAGATATTTTTGTTACAGTTGTCCTTAATTTAACTTGACATGATTTATGGTTTTAACTGTACATTCTAAGAGTAAATACTTGGGATCCTAATCTGGTATTTGTCTAGTGTTTCAGCTATAATCTGACTGTATTTAATTACCTTTTAACTATATGTTTAAAAGAACATGGCTGGGTGTGGTGGCTTGTACCTGTAATCCTCGCCCTCAGGGAGGCAGAGGCAGGTGGATTTCCTGTGCTCAGGAGTTTGAGGTTGCTGGGAGCTATGACACCATGACACTCTACCAATGGTGACGGAGTGAGATTCTAAAAACAAACAAACGAAAAAAACAAATAAAACATATTTGAATTTACTGAATTTTAGAAGATCTTCGCTTTGAAATGTGTTTTTAGGCATTGAAGTTAAGGCAGAAAGACTATTGGAAGAACTTGATAATGGAGTGCTATTATGCCAACTGGTTGATGTTCTTCAAAACATGGTGAAAACATGCAACTCTGAAGAACCAGGAGTAAGTAAACATTTGTTAGTATTGATCTGATGTCCTGGTACCTGTTAATCGGTTTATGTATATGTGCATTTCTTACCGCTTCCACAAGGTTGTAGACTTCTACCCCTGCTGGCTGTGAGACCTTGAACGATTTACTTAACCTTTTTGAGCATCTGGAAAAATGTTCTCATTTGTAAAATGGAGGTGTTGGTATTTACCTTGTGGGGTTCACTTGTGAGAGTCCAGTGGAATTAAATGCAATAGGGTCTAGGTGGTGTCCAGCATGGTGCCTCGCACAGTGGCTGACCAGTGACCAGCTCTTCTTGAGAACAAGAATGGGGCCTCCCTCCCAGGATCACTTTGAGGGTTCCCTGAGAGAAGAGCTCATGAGGGTTCCTGGCTCACAGGTAGCAGCTGCTGCTGGCATTGTTATCTTCCTCATTCTCCATGTGTTGCCTCAATAGTAAATTCTATCAATACTGGTTTGAAGCAATATTTTTGAGGCAGTTTTTCCCCATTGACCCTAACGTCATGATCTGAAGTAGATAAGGCTTCCTCTCTTTTCTTCAAATGTAGGTATTGTCAAGAGCTTGGGGACTGGACAGTTACACACTGTTGGTGGAAATAAAAAATAGTATCACTGTTCTGGGGGACAGTGGATGAGTTATATATAAATATATATATAGAGAGAGATTTTTTTTTTTTGGCAAAGGCCAACCCTGCTTTTATTTTATGAGAGCTTCTCGATGGCTGACAGCAGTTTGGGCTTCAGGATGGACGAGTCCTGACTATATATAACTCATCCACTGTCCTCCAGAACAATGGGTGCCAAAAAAATATATACACATTTTAAAAAAGAAAGAAACTGTATTAAATTTGTGATACTCAATATATACTGATAACAAAAGATGAATACAAGTCACGCTGAGCACCTCTTGTAATTGCAGAAATCAAAAGTGACTTGAATGTTATAAATTTGATACAATTTTTTCCTTTCTTATAGCGTGTGTACATTTTGGGGGTACCCTCTGTATACTACGTACAATTCACATTGAGAGTAAAGTACGTCATTTGATACCTAATTCTACTTGTAGGAATTTATTCCAAGAAAATAATTGTAAAAATGATAGTACAGAAAAAATTAGGAACAACCTAAATGTTCATCAATAAAGTCATTAAAAATTATTATCCCCAAACATACTGGAATGTTACTCATTTATCGGAAATGATTATTTAAATCTGTTATTTTCAACCCCCAAAGACTCCTACAACCTATGATGAAGTGCAGATATGCACACACACCCACAGAAATCAAACTGCAGACTAGCATGCTCATGTGAGATTTTGTAGTACAGGTGTGTGCATAGCTGTGCAGAGAGCTGTCTCACCAAAATGTGAATGAGAGGATTTCAGGTGATACTAAGCATCGTTGCATTTTTTGTTTTTTTTCTTTCTGTTGCAATGATGATATATTCTGTATTCAGTCAGAGAAAACATTTGTAAGACTGTTTTAATTAATAGGAAGAGGAAGGACATACAAGGAACTGGTTGGTAGTAGTGGTTACCTCTAGGCAGAGAGAGGAACTGAGGGGTAGAGGTGGGAGGAAGACATTATATCTTACTGCATGAAAAAATGCATACTCATGAATTGCTTATTTAAGTAAAAATTTAAACTAAAACAAACAAAAAACCCTCAGCCTCAGCAGAATAATAGTCTCAGGCCAGAAGGTAAAAAAAATTAAGATTCTGTGAAACCTAGATGATTAGTTTTCAAAGAACTTGGGTTAAGAATGGGCAACTAGGGCAGCACCTGTGGCTCAAAGGAGTAAGGCGCCAGCTCCATATGCCGGAGGTGGTGGGTTCAAACCCAGACCTGGCCAAAAACTGCAAAAAAAAAAAAGAATGGGCAACTACTTCTTGATTTTCTTGAGACTTCAAGAAACTCAGAACTGTCTGAGTAAGAAACACAGAACCGTCTGTACCTAAGAAAGTGAGCATGGTGGTAATTTTATGTTTGTACGAGTGCTGTGCAGGGAACTAGCACAGAGATGTGCTTTGGAATTGTCAGGCTGTCATTTTTATTTTAAGCAAAACCCTTGTGTCATTTGAAAAAAAAAAAGAGGTGGGAGATGCCTGATCCTACTGCTATTTTGACCAGTTGTTTTCCTAGTAATCATTTTCTGGAATATACTTTAAAGTAAAATAAGATAGCTTTTGAAGGTATCATTTTTCTCATAAAGTATACTTTTTAGTTACATGCAATGCACTGAACATTTATTTAGTATATTAAAATGAATATCTAATGAAAATATCACACCTATAATCCTAGCACTCGAGGCAGGTGGATTGACTGAGCGAGACCCTGTCTCTAAAAATAGCTGGGCGTTGTGGCAGGTGCCTGAAGTCCTAGCTACTCAAGGAGGCTAAGGCGAGGAAATCACTTGAGCCCAAGAGATTGAGGTTGCTGTGAGCTGTGTCGCCATTGCACTCTACCAATGGTGACAAAGTGAGATTTTGTCTCAAAAAAAAAAAAAAAGAGAGAGAGAAAATATCCTTAATGCATTTTTTTAAGGTTTTTTTTTTTTTTGTCTTTTCTAGAATTTTCCAATGAGAAAAGTACCATGTAAGAAAGATGCTGCACCAGGCTCATTCTTTGCCCGAGATAATACTGCAAACTTCCTTCACTGGTGTAGGGACATCGGCGTTGACGAAACTTACCTCTTTGAATCAGAAGGTTTAGGTAAATATTATTGTTACTGTTGTTATTTTTAAAGTTCATTAGAACATTTTTACATCCCTCACTTCTAATTTTTCTTGCCAAATAAATGTCACATCTAATTTCCCAAGGAAGGTATATACCTTCAGGCTGGGAACGGTGGTTCACACCTGTAATCATAGCACTTTGGGAGGCCAAGGAAGGCCAAGGCCAAGCTCAGTTGCCTGAGCTCCCAGGTTTGGAACCAGCCTGAGCTAGAATGAGACCCCATCTCTAAAAATAGCCAGGCATTGTGGCAGGTTTCTGTAATGCCAGCTACTTGGGAGGCTGAGGCAAGAGATTCACTTGAGCCCAAGAGTTGGAGGTTGCTGTGAGCTATGACACCATGGCACTCTATCAAGGGCGACAAAGTGAGACTCTGTCTCAAGAAAAAAAGAAATTAAGTATGTACTTTCAATATATACAAAACAATTGGAGAAATAGATACTGAATCAAATATATTAAGTTTTCATTTATGGTTAAAGATTTTCTGTATCTAGAATGCCCCCCAAATACTTTACTTACAAAATAAGTTGTCTGTTCCAGACCAGTGCTTTGCTAATTAATGTTTTCATCAAGAATTACTCTACCAAGTCTAAATCACTAGTAACGTCTCTTTAACCAGATAATTACAGAAACGGCAGGAAGCTTAATGATGTGTAGTCAGTGTTTAGATTTACCTTGTAAACAACAGCTGCCAACTCAATTATCTGCATGGATTAGTGTTTCTGAGGGTTCATTTTGAAAACTCATGCGCTACTGGAGAAATATTGACATACTTTCTCCTTTACTTTAAATCAAGAGACGTGTCTATGCAGTGAGTTAACTGGTAGTTATCTAAGTTTTCTGGGGTGTGTGTGTGTGTACTTTTACATTGCTGTGATGGGAGCAGTACTGTGCCAAGGGCTGCAGGAGTCATCTGCCCTGGTAGAGAGAAGTTTTATCTCTAACATTGTTTAGAATGGCTGGTTCATGGTGTTAATAAAAAGCAAACTTTTTAGTTGGTTTTGTTGTTGTATTTAAATTATTGCCTGGATGTGGGCCAGCTGCTGTCACTGCTGTGCCTCTGAATACTTTGACCCAATAAAAAGTGTCATGGATTGTTGTCTTACCCCTCAGTTTGCACCTGCTTTAAATCCAGGTTTGCTGATACTTATTGACAATGTAGGTGATTTAAGGGCACCCCTGGCTTCTAGAGATGAAAGGGAAGAGGAAATGCTTTGACTTCTCTACCTTCTAGTTTATTGTATCTGAAAGGATGTAAGATTATTATACATTTCTGCTTCTCGGGTAGAAGACCTCTTCCGCCTGCCTTGAAGGTAAGGTCAGTATGGGACTAAATAAAGCCCTGCCAATACGAGTGATCCATTTCTAGGCTCATGTTTTTACTCTCTACGGATCTGTCTCACAGATGTGCATCTTATTTTTTTACATTTTGCTAGAAACTTAAGCTATTTTGAGAAATAAATCTACCATTTTGAGCTATTTCTAAGCATTCAGAGACAAACCGATTTAATAAAAAATTTAAGATAAATTTGTCTGCTGGTATGAATGTTAGATTCAAATACAGGCTTTTTAATTTGAAAGTGTATACTCTGTGTTTGGGGTATAGGAGAGATGCTATTCATATATCTAAGAACAACTGCCCTTTCCGTTGAGGGAGTCAGGCACCTGCAGTTCCTCACACATCACACATTGCTAGATTAGGATTCCAAGTTTCCTATGGTTTCTACCTCTAAGGACGGGAAAGGGAAGGTGGATGATCCTAACTTCTGTATCAGCTGTTTGCGCACTTCGCCTGAGTTCTGTGATCAGAGCTTTTTATTGTTTTTTGTTTTTTTAAAGGATCTCTGTTGACCTTTCCATTTCAGTTCCTTTTAACTTGTTTTTAATTTTTATTTTTAAAAATTATATTAAAACATACATAACAGGTCAGGCACAGTGGCTCATGCCTATAATCCCAGCATTTCAGAAGGCCGAGATGGAAAAATTGCTTGAGGACAGGAGTTTGAGACCAGCCTGGGCAACAAAGTGAGAGCTCATTTCTACAAAAATAAATAAATAAATAAATAAATAAATAAATAAATAAAGCCAGGCATGCTGGTGTGTGCCTGTAGTCCTAGCTACTGGAGAGGCTGAAGAAGGAAGATTTCTTGGGCTTAGGAGTGGGAGGCTACAGTGGGCTATGATCACACCATTGTACTCTAGGCTGGATAACAGAGTAAGACCCTGTCTCAAAAATTATGTATACACAAAACAAAATTTACTATGTGTGCCATTTTTAAGTGTATTGGATTCCTTTTTTAATGACATTTTAAAAAATGAGATATTCTGTACATAAGACAAAATTTATAATTTAAAAATGTATACTTCAGTGTTTTTTAGTATATTTAGTCTGTGGTAGAATCATTACCACTGTCTTAATTCCAGAGCATTTCTGGAAAACCTATTCCTATTAGTGATTTGTCCCAATTACACTCTTCCCCCATGCCCTGCAACTACTAATCTCTTTCTCAATGGCTTTGCATATTCTGGACATTTCATATAAACATAATCGTTCAATATGTGCCCTTTTGTGTCTGGATAATGGTTCCTTTTAGTTAGCATAATGGTTCATTTATGTTATAGCATGTAACAGTACTTCCTTCCTTTTTGGTTTTTTTTAGAGATGTGATCTTGCTCTGTTGTCCAGGCTGGAGTGCAGAGGCACGATCATAGCTCACTGCAGCCTTGAACTCCTGGGTTCAAGTCATCCTCCTGCCCCAGACTTCTGAGAAGCTGTGACTACAGGTTCTGTAGGACTATAGGTCCTCAACCAGCCCTTGTTGGGCTGAGTTTTCTTTATTTTTATAGAGATAAGGTCTCACTATGTTGCACAGCCTGGTTTTGTACTCCTGGCCTCAGGCAATCCCCCCACTTGGGCTCCCAAACTTCATTCTTTTTTATGATAGAATAATGTTCCATTGGATTGATAACACCGTATTTTTTTAGCCATTCATCAGTTGATGGACATTTGGATTTTTCTCACTTTTTGGCTGTTGTGAATAAAGCTGCTATGAATATTTGTGTACAAGTTGTTAAGTGAACATAGGCTTTTAATTCTCTCAGGTAAATACCTAGCAGAGGAATTGCTGTGTCATATAGTAATTCTAGGTTTATCTCTTTGAGGAACCACCAAACTATTTTCAAAGTGGCTGCAACCCATTTACTTTTCCACCAGACATGCACGAGGGTTCCTCTTTCTCTGCTTCCTTGTCAGGACTTGTGGTGGTCTGCTTTTTGTTTGTATTATAACTATCCTAGGGGGTATGAAGGAGTGTCTCCTCGTGGTTTTAATCTGCTTTGTCTTCATGACATTGAGCATCTTTTCATGCGCTTTTTGGCCATTGGCACATCTTTGAAGAAATATCTGTTCAAATCCTGTGCTCATTTTAAAAAAAAAATGGGTCATTTAACTTTTTTGTTGACTTACAAGAGTTCTTTATATATTCTAGGTCCTAGGCCCTTATCAGATATGATTTGTAAATATTTCCTTCCAGTTTGGGGATTATCTTTTTACTTTCTTGATAGTGGCCCTTGATACATGAAATTTTTAAATTTTAGTGAACTTTTATTTTTTTTTGTTTGTTTATGCTTTTGATGTTCTATCTGTTATAAAAATCTATTACCTAATCAAGGTCATACATAGTTTTTTAACCTATGTTTTCTTCCATGAATTCTATAGTCTTAGCTCTTACATTTATGGGTCCTTTTAAGTTGATTTTTGTATATGGTATGAGGTAGGAGTTCAAATTCATTCTCTTGTGTGAGGATATCCAAATGTCCTAAACCCATCTGTTGAAAAGACTCATCTCTGACTTGAATTGTCTCGGCACCCTTGTTGAAATTAATTGTACATAAATTTGTAGGTTTATTTCTAGACCCTCAGTTTCATTCCATTGGTTGACATGTCTGTCCTTATGCCAGATACACTGTTTCTTGATCATTATAACTTATTCAGGGTGGAAAGTGTGAGTCCCTCAACTTTGTTCTTCTTTTTAAAAATTGGTTTGGCTATTCTGTGTCCTTTGAATTTCTACATTAATTTTATCATCAACTTGTACATTCTGAGGGGGAAAACAGACTGTTGGAAGTTTGATAGGAATTGCATTGAATTTGTAGGTCAACTGGTGAAATATTGCCTTTTTTTTTTTTTTTTTTGGAGACAGAGATTCAAGCTGTTACCCTCGGTAGAATGATGCTGTGGCATCACAGCTCCCAGCAACCTCCAACTCTTGGGCCTAAGTGATTCTCTTGCCTCAGCCTCCCAAGTAGCTAGGACTACAGGCATTTGCCACATCACCCGGCTATTTTTTGGTTGTAGCTGTTATTGTTGTTTGGCGGCCTGGACTAGATTCAAACCTGTCAGCTCTGGTGTATGTGGCTGGCGCCTTAGCTGCTTGAGCTACAGGTGCTGAGCCGAATATTGCCATCTTAACAATTTTTTCTTCCAATCTATGAACATGGGATGTCTTTTTATTTCTTCATATCTTCTCTAATTTCTTTTAATTATGTTTTATAATTTTCAGTGTATGGGTCTTATACTTCCTTGGTTAAATATATTTCTAAGTACTTTATTCTTTTTGAAGCTATTGTAAATGGAATTATTTTCTTAATTTCATTTACATATTATTCATTTCTAGTGTATGCAACTAATTTTGGTATAGTGGTGTTGTATCCTACAACTTTACTGAACGTGCTTATTAGCTCTAATAATAGGAAGACTTTCAATCGTTCACCTTTAAGAGTATTACCTGTAGATTTTTCATAGTTGCCTTTTATCAGATAGAGAAACTTCCCTTCTATTCCTACTTCGTTCTGTCTTTTTATTGGGAAAGCATGTTGGATTTTTATCAATGCTTCTTCTGTGTCTATTCAGGTAACTGTGTTTCTTTTACTCTATTCTATTAATGGTGTGTTGCATTTGGTTGATTTTCAGTTTTTGGCCGGGGCTGGGTTTGAACCCGCCACCTCTGGCATATGGGGCTGGCGCCCTACTCCTTTAAGCCACAGGCATTGCCTGCATTTGGTCGATTTTTGTATGTTGAATAAAATTTGTATTCCTGGCATAAATCCCGTGTGGTCATGTTATAATGTACAATCCTTTTATATGCTGCTGATTTGGTTTGCTGGCATTTTGTTAAGTATTTTCACATCTATATTCATAAAGAATATAGGTCTTTAGTTTTTTTAATGATGTCTGTATCTGGTTTTGGTATCAAAGTAAAGCTGGCACCATAGGATGAGTTAGGAAGTATTTCCTTTTCTATTTTATAGGAGTTTGAGGAAAATATTAACATATAGTTCTACATTAAAGATAGTGTAGAATAAAATTAACTTGACAACATCTCTTTTAACAGTGTCTCCTGTTGAGAGATCTAAAGTATAAGTAAGTTAAAGTTACTAAGCCCTCAGTTTTTTGGACTTAAAGTGCTATACAACTGTGGGTCCATGGTAAATTAGTGTTCTCATTGGCTGGTTTTTCAAAAAATAATTTGTGGAAAATAATAACAGAGAGAGAAAATGAAAGATAATAATATACAGAGAAAATTTTCTCTAAGTTTTCTCCAAATAAGTAAAACCACTGTCTTCCTTAATCTTTTCTTTATACTCTTCCATGACATAAATATACTTCCCCCACTGAATTCTGCTCCTGAAAATAAATGGTCTTTTTTCCCCACAGTTTTGCACAAAGATCCAAGACAGGTGTATCTTTGTCTCCTTGAAATTGGTCGAATCGTGTCAAGGTAATATTCTACAGTATTTCAGAATTTCAGTGTCATAAACATTTGTTAAAATACCTAAGTTTAGCTAAGAGTACATTGCCTATAAATACAAGAAAATAATTGTTGATTAAAATAAAGTCACCTATTTTCCTATTTTATCTTTCTTTATTAACTTTGTTGTATTTGCATGAGCATATGTCAGCATCTGCTTTCTCAATATATCTTGTCTTCATTTAATATCAAACTGTGAAAATGGTTGCTTAACTTTTTTAGTTTAAGGATAGGGCAAGAGCGTGTAGTCTTAAAGCAATTTAAGCTGAAGCAAGTCCCTGGACACAGGCTCTGATAAGAAGGCTGAGGTTTGATGTCCCTGTGTATACTCATCCTCATTTTTACTCACTGGCTGATTTTAAAGCCACTTTTCAGGATCCCAGGTAGAATACTAGAAGCATCTTGTAACCCAAATATATGCTATGTTGTGAAGATGATAATCTATTTGGCAATCAGTGAAACATTAAAAAGCATTTCCAAATGTCCCAGGGAAACAATTGTTAGAAGAGAATGGTACAGAATTTGCTTTAAAAATAGCATATGATCTATCTTGATATGCAGGAAAATGTTTGGGTTACCTTTGCTGGAATAATCAGATCTCCTGGTTGGTTTTCAGATATGGTGTTGAGCCACCAGTATTAGTAAAACTTGAGAAGGAAATTGAGTTAGAAGAGACTTTGCTTAATATTTCTGGGCCCGAAGATTCCATCAGCATCCCCAAATCATGCTGCCAGCATGAAGAGCTCCATGAAGCTGTAAGTAATTGCCACATCCTTCTTTAGCCTATGCCCATCTTGAAGTCTCATAGTTTTACTGTTACAAGTGATACTATGTTTAAAAGTGTTTCTTATTCAGAGTAACATCAGTACTAATCTCCATGCCCTCATGAGTTCAGGCACTACTTTTTAAGGGTGACTTGTGTTGCTTATGTGTGATGAGGACTGCATGTTGAGGAGTGGTGGAGAGATAGGTTGGATTCATCATGAGGAGCACTGTAGGCCACAAGAACTCAGTGGTTCTTTTTTTAACGTGGTAGTGTTATAATATGATTTACAAATTATAAGGATTACTGTCATGGTCATGTAGAGGTTATATTGGTTTTATGGTAATAATCCAGGCATCAAAAAAAAAAAAAAATCCAGGCATCAGATGATGAAAGCTTGAACTTGAGTAGCAGTAGTATTAACAAAAGGAATATATGGCTTATGTAAGAGGTAAAATTGACTGAAATTAACAACTGTGAGTGACTGATTCCTTAGGCTGTGGGTCTTCTGCAGTGACTACAATATATTAATAAGTGATAGAAGTGAATTGAATATTGAACATTTTCTGTTTAGACTGTTGTTCAGTATAATTCAAAGAATTGTAGCATTTTCAAAAGTGTTTAATGTACGAGATCATTACAGAAATGAACCATTGCTAGTAAACATTTAGAAAGAGTTTCTTTGAATGTTTAGTGTAAAACATTTGAGTAGCCTTGCAAGATAGACACACCCACATAAGAGAAAAACAATTCAATTCAAGTTGAGGGGGGAGCAGGAGGGTAGCAAGGAAGGGGATTAGTGTGCTCCCATTTACTTAATGAACACAAGGAAAGGGCATATGGAACACTTCCTGAGTGTGGGACACAACTATAAGAGGGACGCCATCTAGCAAAATACAACCTTTGTAATCTAATTGTCTGTACCCTCACATTAACCTGGAAAAAAAAAAAAAGAAAAATCTGTCAACCTGAAAAACTCTTTGTCGGATCAAAACATATCTAACATCTACCTGCAGTGTGTTATTGGTATAGAATAGATGATGACTGTGCAAGTCAATACGGGAAGCAGAAAAAATGTAGGAGTAAAAAAATAAAATTTACTTTTAAAAATATTCTGCCATAATCTTACAAAATGATAAAGAGAAAACATTGGGAAGATATTTTTATGAAATGGGAAATATAGTACATAATGACCATACAAAATTTGTTAAGGCATTTCCAGGGGGTAAATGAGCAAGGACTGTGTCCCTGCAAGAAGCAAATACATTATTGAAACTTGCTCATAATCAAGCAAACAAGGTTAAAACAGCCCCGAAGTTCCATTTACCTCATTAGAATTTTTAAAAAGCACAAAACCTTGCACTGGTAAATGCTGGTGAAATTATACTTTGAGAATGCTATTGGTAATGCAGAAGTGATGTAAACTTTTGAAAAAGGAATTGATGAATAGATAATAAGAACTACTAAAAATAATTTTTCCTTCGTATTATAACTGAAAAGGGAAAAATGTAGCATAAATGAAAGTGTCTATTGCACTGTGACATATGATGATGAAAGATTAGCAATATAAATGCCCTCAAGTAGAGACATGGCTTGATAAATTAGCATTAATTATTTTAACAGAGTACTCATTTTATGTGATCATTATGATGAATAGTGATAAGAAAAATGTTTATTTTGTGAAAAATGTGTGTACACAAACTACAGAAAAAGTGAATATGAAAAGATGTATTTTTTTTTATTGTTTGGGATTCATTGAGGGTACAAAGAATTAGGTTACACTGATTGCCTTTATCAGATCAAGTAGCTCTTATAATTGTGTCCCACCTCCAAGAGGTGTGCCATACACTGTGACCCCCATCCTTCTCCCTCCTCCCCACCCCCTCAATCCCCTGGCCCCCCAGTATGAGCTCAGCTGCTGCTGTAAGTATGAAAATATAACGTAGGGCCTTTGTAGGTTATTTTAATTTTCTTAGCTATTTCCTTTAGTGTTGCAATGCAAATTATGCAATAAATGAAAGCAGAAGAAAGCATTTCTTACCCACAGCTCTCATTTCTTTTAGACTCACTGCCTTGTTTAGGTTGTGGGTTAGAGCTGATCTGTACTGCTCCGTATAAGTAGTATTTGGATATTTTAAAGAAGGAAAATAAGAGACTTCTCATATCTGCATTCTTGGTAGGAAAACTAAAAAGAATACATTCCTCTGAATATGTGCTATACATATAAATTCAATACACACCTATAAATATATGACCTGCCCATTTCTTGGGGTTATGTCTTTTCAAAAAAGAAACAATTGTTATCTAATTTCTCATGTAGGGTCCTGGTAAGAAATATACTTAATAAAATTTTTACAGGCAAAAAGGAGTGACTAAAAGAAATATCTCCTATCACATTACTTTGGTTAACATATATACACGGTTCTAACCACTGTAAACTTTTTACCTGAATTTAGTTTCTTTTCAACCATCTTACGTGTATGGTGTGTGTATGAATGGCTATCAATAAGACAGCTTGATTGAATGACTTGTGACAAGCAGTTCTATTTGTTTATAAGCTTGTTATTTTCTTAATGAATGATATAGGACAATAAACAAATTCTGCATCTTCTTATCCAGCCCTGGTAAATCCACTCCACCCATTTGGGAGAGATACTTAAGGCAATCATTTAAATTTCTCTTTGTACTCAGCTAACTTCCACATATCTAAAGAGACTTTCTTTATCATTATGTTAATTTGTCTAAATAATACTCTGTATGACAAATAAATGAGAAAATTAGTCATGATGTTGCTTTCTCAAAAATGTAATTTTAGGAAAAGCCAAATATTTTTTCGCAGTAGCTGATGTATGTTTTTTTTCCAATTAAAGATATTTCAACAAATGTCCTCCTTTAATCAATGTATTTTTATTTCCATGTTTTATATGTAGAATTCTTGAGTTTCTTTTTATATTAACTGAGGTCCTACCATTAAAAAAAATATTTACTGAAATAATATTCTGGCCGAGTATGGTAGCTCACACTCCATAATCCCAGATGGGGGCCTGAGGCAGGAGGATCTCTTAGATCCACGAGTTCAGGTTGCAGTGAGCTATAATGTTGCCCTATAATGCTTCCTGTTGCCCTCTAGCCTGGAAAACAGAGGAAGATCATGTCTCCAAAAAGAACAATGAAATTCTGTAAGCTCTTTCAGTGATCCAAGTTTCCCACTGACTCCCATCTCCTTAGCAGATTTGGAAACAAAGTAAAGACATCTAGAAAAATGCTTCTTGAATTAAAATTTTAAAGAATTTTATACATTCTTGGGTGAATAATTGCGAATGTCCCTGTTTATTTTAGTAATAACTTTACACAAATCTAGATATTCTTCTACAATATTGGTTTAGCACAGTGTTAAGGGATAAGTGAAAATTCCTGCTTAGCCTTTGTCAGACTGACTGACTTGATTTGATGCAGATATATTAACTTAGGGCTTAAAACAATTCAGGCTAAATCATGAACTTGTGTGTTTTCTAAAATTCAAGCATTGTGGTTTTTTGTTTTGTTTTGTTTTGAGTACTCATCAATTTTTATTTAATTTTACACCCTTTTTTAATTGTTTCAGGTTAATTTAAGGGTATAAAGAATTAGGTTACAATGTTGGATTTGTTAGGTAGAGTCCTTCTTATCATTATGTCCCACCCCCAAGAGGTGTGCCTACACCCTAGTATTGTGCCCATGAAGTGGGAGCACATTCATCCCCTTTCCCCACCCCTCCTCTGTTCCATTGTTCTCCCACTCCCCACCTTGAATTGATTTGAGTTTTTCTCTTATGTGGGTGTGTATTAGAGCATGTACTGGCTTCATATTAGTATTGAGTATATTGGATTCTTGCTTCTCCATTCTTGTGATATTTTACTAAGAAGAATGTGTTTCAGTCCAGCCAGGTTAATACAAAGGATGTAAAGTCTCCATCTTTTTATGGCTGAATAGTATTCCATGGTGTACGCATACCACAGCTCATTAATTGATTCCTATGTTGGTGGGCATTTAGGTTGTTTCTACATTCTAGCTATTTTAAACTGAGCTGTGATAAACAGTCTAGTGCAAATGTCCTTATGATAAAAGGATTTGTTTTCTTCTGGATAGATGCCTAGTAATGGGATTACAAGATCAAAT